>PVIJ01009249.1:0-68051 GCA_004024925.1 Scalopus aquaticus
CCATGGTCCCCTGTATTCTCCTCTCTTCCATTTTGTGCCCTTATCCTCCCCTTTCCCCCACCCCCCCACCGCTGAGTGTCTCTCTCCCACCTGGCCTCCCTATAGTCCTGTTATAAGTGAAACCATTCTATATTTTTCTTTTTCTTTCTGGCTTATTTCACTGAGTATGATTACCTCTAATTCCATCCATGTTGCTGCAAATTGCATGTGTTTATCTTCTTTCCATGCTGAATAGTACTCCATTGTGTATATGTACCACATCTTCTGGATCCAATCATCTATTTTTGGACATCTGGGTTGCTTCCATACCTTTGCTATTGTGAATACTGCCGCAATGAACATACGGGTGCATGTATCCTTTCGGATTAGTGTTTTTGTGTCCTTTGGGTAAATTCCCAAAAGTGGTATTGCTGGGTCGTATGGGAGCTCCATGTTTAGCAATTTGAGGAATCGCCATGCAGCTTTCCATAGTGGTTGGACCAGTTTACATTCCCACCAGCAGTGTAGAAGAGTTCCTTTTTCTCCACATCCTTTCCAGCATTTGCTGTTGCCTGTATTTTTAATGTGTGCCATCCTCTCAGGTGTGAGGTGGTATCTCATAGTGGTTTTGATTTGCATTTCCTTGATTATCAGTGATGTTGAGCATTTTTTCATGTATCTGTTGGCCAACAATAGGAAATTCTAAGCATTTCTTCATATAGCAGTTTTGCATTTTTTTGAACCTTGATAACGCTTATTTGAACACAGAGTTATGTGCTAGAGAACAAGGAGATTTTTTTGACTAGACAATTTAAAATTCCATTGTCATCACTTCTTGGCCTTTTGGCTAAGATCAAGTGTAAAATTCCATTAATCGTGTTAAAAAAACTTTGGTCACAGAATGCTAATGCTGCTAGGTATATTTGTGCAACATTGTTTTGGTTTCAAAGACATCTTATGAGATGGTCAACAGGTGCATGAAAAAAATGCTCCTCATTTCTTATCAAGCCAATTCAATTTCAAACTGCAATAAGATAAACTTCAAGCTCTTAAGGATGGACCATTATCCAAAAGACCAGAAACAACACATGTTGGGGAAGACGTAGAGCAAAAGAAACCTTCATGCAGTGTTGGTGAGAAGTCCACACTTAGGGAAAACAGTATAGAGGTTTCTCAAACTATTAGAACTAAATCTACAAGATGACCCAGCAATTCCACTCCTATGCATCAATTCAAAGAATGGAAAAACACTAATTAAAAGGGATATGTGCACTCCTATATTCATTGAAGCACTATTTGCAATAGCCAATTATGCAAATAACCTGAGTGCCCAATGGGAGATGAGTGGATTGGGAACATGAGTTATATATGAATAATGGAATACTGTTCAGTTATTAAAAAAAAAAAAGATGAACTCTTGCTATTTAAAACAATATGGATGGAACTGGAAGGGATAATGCTAAGAAAAATAAGAAGGAGAAAGACAAATTCACAATGGTTTCACTTATATGGGGTATATACAGAAATAAAACAAAATGTCAGGCAGAATCAAGTCAATAAAAACCCTAGAAATCTGATTGTAGAATTGAGATTACCAGAAGCAGAGAGGGAGGGTGGAGAGCAGGTATGAAGGGGGTTCAGTAGATTATGGTGGAGGAAGATGGGCACCTTGGCAGTGGGTGTGGTGTAGTAACATACATCTGAAAAAGTCTGATCCTATACCTCTGAATACCTCTCACAGATATCCTAGTTATAATTTTTTCAAATAAACCTCAGGGTTTTATTTTGTTTAATTCCTTTTTTTGAACTAATATTGTGTTATAAGATTGTATAGATTTCAGGTGTTCATTGTTGAGAATCAACATGTGTATATAAAAGTTCAAATCTATCTTCCACATCGTCCAAGCTTGATGACTTTAAATTACTGAATAGTTTATAGATAGGATGTCCTTACATCAGGTGACTTTGCATATACCAAACAGCAACTAGATAGGGCACACACATAACAGCTTTGAGCCTTTGCCTTTATGTGCAGACTAAGAAGAGGAACAGCTGCTACAATCTTGGGAGGTACCATGTTTCTTTGCCCAACTCATTGACTATAATGTATAGAGCCTTAAGGTGGGCCAAGCAAATCAGTGAGTTGCATATCGCATTTGTAGCTTTTAACCAAATCTGCTCTTCAAATGATATAGATTCTCTACTATTGACTGTTTCAATCTGGAAGGACTACCACCAATATTTGAGTGAACAAAATAATGTTGTTTTCTTCAATTAGCCTAATTAGAAAATGAGAAAATCTGCATCTGGAAGGTCATTCTTTCCAATAACAAAGTTATATTATTGATTCAAGGGAAGGCATATTTTCCATGCTTTGACAAAAAGCAATGTCTTTAATTATTTGAAATTATGCATCCATGTATTTAAGTGGAACTTAAAATGCAGAGAAGCCTGAGGTCGGGGGGGAACATGCTCTATACTATTTGAGACAAATTACGGTGTGTCAGTGCTTGTTAACCTACTCTGATTCTGTCAGGGAATACGGTCTCCAATCCTTTGGAATAGTCATTAATAGCTTAGACTGTTGAAGTTGTGTAGCTCAACCCAGGAGTGATTTTTACCAAAGACTCAGAACCTACTGATTTCTTACTAAGTGCTATAAAATGCTCAATAATCAAGAAAAAAAGACATAGGTAAAGCAAAGAAACAATATACCCTTGCATATTTATTCTGGATTGTTCAGAAATGTTCTTTTGCTAGAATAACTAAGTCATTTGCTCAGTTTTGTATGTTTCTGAGCAGTCTTAATGGAATGAAAAATTAAAAGATGCAACCACTACCTAGAAAAAAAGGCTATCAATTAGTATAAAACTCTAACGACCAGTATCTGAAAATATAAACTTTTTTTGAGATAGGGCATTTACCGAAGCAATCAAGTTTAAGTAATATCATTCATGGGCCTTAATCCAACATGACTGGCTCCTTGCAGAAAGTGGAAATGTGGCCACATAGGCATATATAAAGGGAAGGTGATGCGAACAGGCACAGGGAGAAAACGACCATCAACAAGTGAAGGAACAAAACCTGGAACAGACCCTGCGCTCACAGTCCTGAAAAGGAACCTTGATTTTGCACTCCCGCCTCCAGTACTATGGGACAATAAATTTCTGTTTTTTGAGCACCTCTGGTACATTGTTAGAGCAGGCCTAGAAAAGAAATACAGCCAATGTCTAATAATTGAATAGACACACTTGGTATTCCAGTGCATATCAATATCCTATACTGTTGGGTCAATCAGGAGGTTACATTTTGGGAAGAAAATCAGGATCAGTGGAAAGGTAGTTCTGAGCAGGTCAAGAGGACTGATGTTAAATGTTATGAATAGAGTATCAAGACAGGTTTGGAACTTACAGATGTGTGCTTTTACAGCTTCTCAGAAGTAAAGTAGCAAATCCATGGCAGAAGAATCGAGACTCAATCCAACCTTAGGTCAGCTTAGTAACAGAGCGATAGCGTATCTAGCAAGGGCTCCTGATCCATGAATAATTACTAGGGCTTGTGCTCAAGATAACTCAAAGTAACTATGAAAAAAAAAAAACAAATAAAAAGAATTTAGGAGGGCCTCCCAGATAGTGCAAGGGGTTAAGTCTCAGCACTACGAAGCTATCTGCAACCACTACAGCACAAGTTCAATCCTGGGCCAGGGAACTGACCCACATGGCGCAGCAGACCTCTCCTGTCTCAGCCGCTGCTCCCCTCAGCAGTGTAGTTCAGTCAACCCTCCTGTTCTGCTCCCCACTCTGTCTTGGTGAATCCTCTCACTCTGCTGCCCCACCCCCCACACCTCTGGCCTATACCCCAGGTCTTGTATTCATAAATAAAAAAATCTTAAAAGAGAAAAGTTGTTGACAGATGAATGTACTACTTGCATGTATCTGCTTTCCTGATCATTCTCGTAGCCATGCCATCAGGCTTTACAGAGTTTTATATTAAAGACACATTCATCATTAAATTCTCATTGCATTCACTGTCCTGATAAATTGTGTGGAGCATAAAAACAAAACAGAAACCATAATCCTTCCCTCAAGTTTCCTTTCCAATGAATTTATCCAGGAAACAAACACTAATTGAGCATCAGCTATGTATAATAAACTCTGGTAAGAACTACACAGTACATAATAGGATGATTAAAGAGTCTTGCTTGCAAATTAGCAGTGGAAAAATAAAACCCAATAAAAACTGTAAGATGAGTCATTACTATTCAAAAACTGATTTTCCAATTTACTAAATTGTGTTAGATAATAAGTAAATTCACAACATGCACTTGTGTGTGTGCACAAACACACGGTGCTTGAGGAACTTAACTGGTCCCATAGACTAGCCCTGCTGCCCAAATACAACTTCCACATCTATAATAAGCTCTTAGCATACAGTGAAAGTAACATGCTCTAGGAAAAGTTACAGAAATTACTTTAGAGAGTTGTATAGAGACACTCAGATTATGTTAAAGAATGTTTAGGGACCTCCCTGGTGGCATCCAGGTTAAAGTTAGTGCTATCAAGCTATGGACAGCCACTGCAGCACAGTTTCGATACCCAACCAGGGAGCTTCCTATGTGGCACTGCAGACCTCTCCTGTCTCGCCTGCTGCTCCCTTCAGCAGTGGATTTCAGTAGATCTGCCTATTCTGCTCCCCACTCTGTCTCTGGTGAATCTTCTCACCCCCTGCACTTCTGGCCTATACCCCAGCTCTTGTATGCATCAATAAATGAAATAAATCTTAACACATTGTATGCGGGAAACGTATTTATACATTTTACGTTGACTGGTAATAGAGCGCGGGACACGTATTAATACGTTTTTTATAGACTAGCGGTAGAATGCGGGTAACGTATAAATATGTTTATTTTTATACTTTTTTTATATCTAAAAAATTAGCAAAAATGGCCCGTGCCACCTGTTAGCGCGCAATAAAAACTACCCACAATGTGTTAAAAAAAAAGATTTATTTACTAAAGTGGTACGTATGTATTCATAACAACATGAAATATACAAAACCAATACAAATATGCTATCTTATCTTAAAATGTGATATGCATCTGGGCATATTATTGAAAATGTTGAGAAAAGACAAGAAACCCATATCTATTTGCCATAACAAAGTACCACAGACTGAGTGGCTTAAACAATGAATATTTACTTTCTAACAGTTTTGGAGTTAAAAGTTCAAGAAAGACGTGCCCCTTGGGGCTGATTGTATTCTGTAGCCTCTCCTTTTGACTTGCAGGTGACCTGTGGATGACAAGGGCACCCTAAGGCTGCAGGTACCTGTGTCCTAACCAAGTCTTCTAAGAGGAGGAGGCAGGCTGCCAAGCCACTTGACTTTGTTTTACCTTAATTACTTATTTAAAAGTACTTCTTTCTCCAAAAATTCGCATTCTGAGTCACTGGGGTTTTAGGACTCCAACATGTGATTTAGGGGTTGGGGGCGTCACAATTCAGCACGTGACACCTTCTGTAAAAATAAAACCAAACTCTCTCTCATTTGCTTGACATGCAATTGGCTGCTTGGCTTGCATTATTCATGGTGTCATTAATGGGATGTACACACTTGCTCTTTTCATTCCACCCGAAACTGCTACCATTGGCAATGAGTTTTACCCTCTGATCCCCTTCCTGAGAATTATCTGGGTCCTATTTTGATACACAGATTTTTCTAGTCCTGCTCTGCAATAAGCTTTAATAGCTTAGCAAACATCGGTATGCATAAAATACTCTAGTAAATAGGGTCTAAACCTTTTGCAAACACCTGAATTTTCTAGATGGAGTTTAGTATCCATCTTTAACTGTCCTCTCACCTCAATCTCAGGTGAGAATTATCAAAAAAGTTTAAGTACATTGGGCCTCCCTGGTGGCGCAATGGTTGAGCGCTGCGCTGTGGAGCTGTCCACAGCTCGCAAAGCAAGTTCGAAGCCCAGCTGGGGAGAATCCCACATGGTGCGGCAGACCTCTCCTACCTCTCCAGCTGCTCCCCTCAGCAGTGTATTTCTGATCTGCCTGTTCTGCTCCCCACTCTGTCTCTGGTGAACCCTTTCGCTTCCCCATGCCTCTGGCCTGTACCCCAGCTTGTATGTATAAATAAATAAATCTTTAAAAAAAAAAGAAAAAGTTTAAGCACATTTACACGTTTGTCATTTTTTATATGTTAAATGCTTCATAAGCATTTACATGTGCTATGACTATTATACTTGCCATAGTCTCAAAACAAGAAGTAGGGATTTTATAATTTATATTTGCTTAATATAGAATAAATTGATTTTGACAGTTCTGAAGAGATAGTTAGTGCAGGGGTTGAAATAAAAAGCCTAACTCCAGCCTTTCTTTCACTCTCATTTTTATACTATAATTAATCAGGGGACTAAGGCTGCTTGACTGCAGAAATCTATATTCACCAGAGAAGACTTTATTTCAACTAAAAACATCATTTTTCCTGTACCCAGACATATTTAAAGATTTCACTGTGTTAAAAAAAAAAATCAAACACCTTACATACAGCTATTTATCTCAATGATTATATATTGCTCCCTTCTCTACAAAGCTAAGATTATACTTTAATTAATGGATAATTACATAGCAGACCTGAGTGTATTTCCTGAAGAGAACTATTGCTTAGTTTTAGGAGACTGTGTAAATGAAACCAAATGCTCTAGAATAAATACAATGGCAATTAGATTCCTGGAGTTTTCCCAAAGCTACTCCATGATTTATTGTATCTCTATCTATTGCCCCATCGAGTATACATGATTTTTATAGTTTATATACATATATAGAGACAGTATAAGAAAATAATATACAAGTACTGCATGTAGAGTTATAAAAAAGGCCTGCAAAATTCTATATATTCAAAGAATGAATCCTAAGTAGCAGGCTTTATTTTTCTGTAAAGCTCAGCCTATTTGTTGACAAATTTGAAGCTTGAATTCAAATCCAGGACCTTCTGGCACTCAAACATGTTCTAATTTTACTATGTCATATTGCATGAGGAGTTAATATCCATTTGTATTACTTTGCTACCTTAAATCTTTCGGCTTAGAAATTCAGCTAAATGACAGATAACCACTTCCCCTCAGTCACAGAGTGACTGGTTACTTAGAAGTGGGATTAGTTGAGCTCAACGATCATACACCTGGGATGTTCTATTCTAGTTACTATGGCATTTTCTCAAAACCCTTGATAGGGGCCAGCGAATCTTTTCCAAAACCTTCAATGAGACCTTTCCATGTTGTTTTAAAAATATGTACCACAATATTTCTAAACACATGGGTGTTGATGTTTCTTACCACCTGACAGATCAACATTGTGGATTTCCAATTATATTAACTTACTTTGTCTAAACTCTAGCATAATTTTCTAGATTACAATCTTTCAACTCAAACTTTAGTTTACTTCAATTGAAATTTTTAGTTATCTGATCTATAGTCATCCCCCCCACCACATTCACTGATTAGACTTCCGTGATATTTTATCATCCATTATTACGATATAGGAATAAGGGCTCTGAATATTTCATGCAAAGACAGCATTATCTGATAAGCTATCAGTTTGAGATGGTGTATTTTGTTGAAGTTATCCATACGCCAACATTACTAAGAAACATTGGGATATTGAATAAAATAATAGTTATCTTTAGATTATATTTTTACTTTATTTTTATTCCAGTTCTCTATTTCTCAACCTCTAAGGTATTCCCAGTTGATGGTAAATGTGTCTGCTTTAGATTTCTGAAGCAGGTAGGATTAAAGAGATTTTGCAGCATTAACAACAACCCCCAAATCTCACTGGCTTGCAAACCAAGGTTTCTTTGTATGCACAACATAGATCTGTCCAGCCTCAGGAAAAGATCTCTGTATATTATCATTATTCAGTCATTGTGAAGGACGCTTCACTTGAATACTTGCTTTCATATCCAATAGCAAGTGAGACAGCAGCATGGCGAGTCATGCACTGAGACTCTCCACTCTCTGACAGAGGCTACCCATTGTCTCTTCTCCTATTTCTCCAGCCAAAACATCAACCTAAGGCCAGAACTGAGGTCAGCAGCATGCGCAGGGTTGATATTCCCCAGAAACAGGGAGTCAATGTTTATAAACAAAAAATGTGACCTGCTAAGGCTACCATAAATCTACCCCACTGGTCTCCACTTTTCTACTTTAGTCGAGTCCTTTACACGTGACATGGGGCTATTCCTTCCTACCAACGTTCCTCCATGCATGCCCTCTTCGAGTGAAACACCATTTACTTATAGCATGAGGTTCAAAATGTAGGGTCTTGTGACTGACTCAACACAAGTCCTGATGTTCTGGAGAAAACAAATAAAATTATCAAATTATGTGTTTCCTGTCAGATATAATTTAATAAGGTAAAAAACTAAGGCCCACTCCTTGCCCAGCAGGCAGGTTTGGGAGGCGCCAGTAGATAAAGGAATGGGTAAGGTTGCCATGGGAGCTGGGCCATAAGACTTGAAGTCTGTGGGGCCTCCCTGGTGGCTCAGCGGTTAAGCCCTGTGCTGTGGAGCTGTTGGCAGCTGTGACGCGAGTTCGATCGATGCTCCTGCCTCGCCCGCTGCTCCCCTCAGCAGTGCATTTCCGTCGATCTGCCTGTTCTGCTCCCCGCTGTCTCTGGTGAACCCTCTCATGGCCCCACGCCTCTGGCCTGTACCCCAGCTTGTGTGTATAAATAAATAATTCTTTAAAAAAAAAGACTTGAAGCCAGTATAATTTAACCCTTGAGCCACCACAGGTTCTTGTCCCATGAAGCTGTAAAAAGGAATTCGCAGACATTTTAGATAAGTGAGCAGATAGAAACAAACTTTAAGAGAGTAAAGAAAAGTGTATTTAAAGGAAGAAAGTAAGGACTCCCAGGTATGCTCTACTTGGGAGGGGCAAGGAAGCCACTGCGGGCCTGTGTCTAGGGGGATTTAAATCATTTTTTTTTTCTCTTTTCTAAAAGCTCATCATTCTATTTTGGGATTTACTCGTTCTCCTAGTGCCTATACTCCTCTGGGCAAATGTGCCCATTTCCCTACCTCTTATCTTAGTGTTTCTCTTTTAAGGTCTGCCAATATTTACTGTCCCAATTAGTTGTAAATTTTAGCCTTAAAATTAACTGTCCCCATTAGCTGTCCTGGACCTCTGACCTCATCTCTGGAGTATGTCTGGCTGGCATTTAGAATTCACTGCCCTTCTCTCTGTCTCCGGAGTCCCTACCTGACAGTCCCTGAAGCTGCCTAATTAGCCTTAACTTGCCCTGGGGTTCAGACTGACCACCTTGCCCAGAAAAACCAGCCCAGCTCCACGAATGCAGAAGCTGACCAAGACCTTCTGTGTCAGAGGCCAGCGCCCCAGACCAGTCAGCCCAGTGGAAAACTGGTGCAAACTGGTGCCCCAAGTTAGAAAGCACGCAGAAACAGAAAAATGAGCCTCAAATCCTCCTTCCTGTGTAGACTTCTCTTAGCAGTGTACTTCAATAAATCCACTTTTCTGTTCTCCACTTGTCTCTGGTGAATTCTTTCATCCCTGTGCCTCTGGCTCACCCTGATATTTCTCCCCACTACACTTTCCATATCCCCCTCACCTCCTCGTCATGTAACAAGGTGGTCCCCAGGAAGAAGGGTGTGTTCCAGGTTCCCTGTCCCACCCGAGGTAGGGTGGAACTGAGCAGGATATAAGAAGCTTGAGAAGAGAGATAGAGGACACACTCACAGAGCAGACACAGAGATACAGAACACAGATAGAAAACAGGAGACAGAAGAAGGATGGAGGCCAGAAGAGGCCCGAGGAGCAGAGAGACTTGTAAAGAAGCTGCACTGGCCTGGACTGATTGAAATAGATGTGGGTGAGAGATGCGTGAGGAAGTTAACGATGGCTGTATTGATTTTGGTTTTTATTTAGTTCTGTTCTTCTCAGAATTGTCTGATTTTTTCTGATCCTTTTGTATGGGCCCCTGCCGAAAGGTATTTTGGTTCCTCCCAGAATTGTCTGGCTGTTTCTGACCCTTATGTGTGGGTCCCTGCCAAAAGCTGCTCTAGACATGTGGCAGGCTTTTGAGACTTGCTTTGGGCCAATCCCGTTTGGGTGGACTTTTACCCACAAGGAGTTGGATAACACTGGGTGCTTGACTTAGAAAATATATTTGTTGTCTTCTCTGTCTTTTCTAATTGTATTAAAGTTTCTTTCCACAAAAGGTCCTGTATGTTTTGTATTGATGAGGTGGGTGGCAGAATCCACTTAGAACAGGGCAGGTCTCGGGTTTCGGGGGTGCCCCTCTTCCTGCTCTGTAACAGTCATACCCCCCATATCCACTGGTGAAGAACGTCCTCGTGACCACAATAAACATGCTTATTAAAAGAAGGAGGTGGGATTTAACAGCATTCACTGGCCCATGACAATCCAGAAAACCTGCTAGGCAGACATTTTGAGAGTGCTTCTCTTCTGCACATCATTAGAAATATATATCTCAATTAAACATTATCAATACCTTAATAGTGCAAAGATCAGTCTCATGAAATAAATGTTACAGTGTTTAAGCCACAGAAATGATTTCCCTGAATTTGTTTCTAAATCAGTTGATAAAGTACATAAGTGAAGTACCTAAAAGATGTTAAGTGATGATCTATACCTTTTTGTGCCCTTTCAGTGAGGCATTAAAAAAAATTTTGTTACTTGTCTGAAAAGTAACATTTGTGGAGCTGTTTTAAAATGCCCTGGGTACTGTACCCATTTCATCTGAACTGCCTTAAAGAGTTTTAAGTTGAGCCAAAAAGCAATTGTTTTAAGAAATTATCCAGCATACAATAGCTTGAAAGTCTTCTGGATCATGAGAACTGATGATATGGATTTTTTTCTTTTTTTTTAAGATTTATTTATGCATAGAAGCTGGGGTACAGGCAGAGGTGTGGGGCAGTGAGAGGGTTCACCAGAGACAGAGTGGGGAGGTGGGGAGCAGCACAGGCAGATTGAAGGAAACACACTGCTGAGGGGGACAGCCGGTGAGGCAGGAGAGGTCTGCCATGCCATGTGGGAACCCTCCCCCACTCCCCCACCCTGGCTGGGCATCAAATTCACATCGCTACTGCCCACAGCTCCACAGCATAGCGCTGAGCCACCAGGGAGGCCCTGATATGGATTTTTTTATGGGAGGACAGAATTGGGAAACATTTATGTATAGCCAAGAACAATTGAAGCTTTTCAACACCAGTTAACACTTTACTTAACCACATACCTCATCTTCCTCTTTTCTTCCTCTGAAAGCTCCTGACGTTGTCCACCTTTGCCCACATTTTTAAGTTTCTGTTCGAAACAAAAAAATAAAATTCCAGAATGGAGGCTTCATGCCAAGTCCCACCAAAACTTAATCCCCAACCAAACTACAGATTCAGCCTATCCCAAAAGTTGAATTTTTAAGCCAATCCATCAGGCGTTTCCAGGTCAGCTTCCCCCTGAGGGAAGGTGGTTTTGCCTGCAGCAATGTTTCCTAGCTTTTGCTAATAACCTTGCCCCACCCTCTTTCTGACCATAAAACCATTCTTTTTGTGCAAACCTTTGCAACACCTTTCTACTTGCTAAATGTGGTGCTGCATAATTCATAAATGATTTACTAAAACCAGTTAGTTGCAGCCATGAATTTTCTTAAAACCTGAATGTGTGCACCCCAGTCTGCAATTCTTTGATCCCAAATAAATGCAATTTATCTTTTAATGGCCTCCTGAAGTTTTACTTTAGTATTTGTTACTTTCTTCCTATCTCAGGCTGCTTCCTGTACTCTCAACGTGAATGACTGTTTTGTTTTCCTCCCTCTTCTGGAGATCACCACTGGCTCCTTTTCACCAGACAGCGGCCTCTCTTAGGTGGGGATGCGAAGCTGTTTTCCCTTTGATTTGGGGGGGTGTTTTTTTTGTTTTTGTTTGTTTGTTTGTTTGCCATTCCATAGATGTGCTGTTAACTCCCATTCATAACTTGAAAAACTTCATTACTCATTCTGTTACAGGGCAGGGTGAAGGCACACCCCAGAACCCCCAAATCTACCTGCACTAAATGGGTTCTTTCATCCGCCCCATCAAAAAAAAAAAAATATATGCTAGTGCTAAGACCTTCAGTAGAAAAGAACTTGAATACAATTTTAATGAGTGTGTGATAGAGAGAAGAGATAAAGAGAATATAGTTCCCAAATCAAGCACCCAAAGTTACCCATCCCCTCGTGGGTAAATGCCCAGCCAACAGGATTGGCCCAAAGTGGGACAGCTAAGGCCTGAAAGCCTGCCACAAGTCTAAGGCACTTTTTTGTGGGGACCCACAGGAAAGAGGCAGAAGGGGCCAGGCAAGCCTGAGAGGAAGGGAAGAAAATCAAAATACAAATCAAGATAAGGCTGCCTCTGTCAGTCTCCCCACAGGTCTCTCACCCCCATTTCTGTCTCTTCTTACATCTTTTTTTTTAAAGCTTTATTTATTTATGCATACAAGCTGGGGTATAGGCCAGAGGCGTGGGGAGGAGAGAGGGTTCACCAGAGACAGAGTGGGAAGCAGAACAGGCAGATAGACCGAAGTACACTGCTGAGGGGAGCAGTGGGCAAAGCAGGAGAGGTCTGCCGTGCTATGTGGGAATCTCCCCTGCTGGGCATCGAACTCATGTTGCTGCTGTGGAGCTCAGTGCTTAAGTGCTGCACCACCAAGGAGGCCTTCTACTCACATCTTTGTCTCTTTCAGTGTTTCCTTCCAGGCCCCACAAATCCGCTGGTACAAGTCCAAGGCTGAGAAGCAACCATAGCTTCTTCACGTGTCTCTGTTCAACATGTCTCCTCCAGGACTCTTTCTTGCTTTCCTTCCTTCTGTCCTTCTCCCAGTCTTCTCCGCTTCCCTAGGTAGCTCAACTCCACCCTCCCTTGGGCGGGGCAGGGAACCAGGAGTTTCCCCTTTCCCGGGGGATTACCTAGTTGCGATTTCCCATTTTCTCAGTGCACATTTTCACTGGCTTGCTTTGCCTGGGAAAGCACTTTGCTATATTGTCCTGGTCCAAACATTATGTATTTATTCATTTTCCAAATGTTGTTTTCTGAGGTTTTGGGCTTTTTTTTTTTTTTTTTTTTTTTAACTAATGTCTCTGTTAATGTTTTACTGTCAGATGATTCTGTCTGATTTTCTGGAGTTGGTGTTCTGTGGATATGAAGAGCAGTTACTAGGCATCTTTGAATTGGAAAAAATCAAACTTGTTCCCACAGGAAATCTGAGATGCTGACATTTCAAAGCTGCGGGGGGGAAGAGTTAAAGGCACTCTTCGCTTTACAGCATAAAACACACCCTTGAAAAGTACAGAAATCTGAGTGTCTTGTCATTAGTGGAGATCTCTCTTCTTCTCCCTCTCTGTACTCACACTTTGATTTTCATCTAAGTGGATCTTAAACTATAAAGCATGTGAATGACTTTCCTATTGCACCATGTTCTTCAGACAGGAATTTCATGGGTATTTTCTGGAATTGTTTTTGGGTTACACTGTAAAGCATCTATACAAGACTTTTCCCATAGCATCCTCCTGCATCATTACCACATCATGGTGGTCTGCACTGCACATATAAATTACTATGGAATTCCATACATCTAAATTACTATATCATTCCTTAGGCACACACGCTTCTGGATATGAGTAACTATTTACTTGAAGTTTGGATTCGATTCATTTGTCAGTATTACTTTCTTTTTGTTACTGCATGAACAAGGCATACTCTAAGACCCCCAAACTTGCACAATCTAATGGAGTCCAGGCATCAAGGTGAAAGTATTTTAATGCATTAGTGTGCATAGAAAAAGAACAGGAAGGATTATAAAAGGATGGACCCCAGAAAAATGGGAGGTTCCAGGTTTTCTGCCCCATGCAAGGATGGAGCTGAGCAGGGAGGAGGAGAAGCCAAAAGGAGAGTGGAGAAGGAGGAAGCAGGATGGGAGCCAATAGGAGACCTGGAGAAGGCACATGGAGCAGAGAGACTTGTGAAGAAACTACACTGGCTCGTTGGCCTCGGACTGTTTGAAACAGATGTGGGTGAGAGATCCTGGGGAGGTTAACAGTGGCAGCTTTTATCTTGCTTTTGATTTTGCTCTTTTCCTCCCAGACTTGTCTGTTTCTGACCTTTTTGGGGCCCCACCAGAAGGTGCTTTAGACTTGTGACCCAATTTCCGGCCTTGCTTTGGGCCAACCCTGTTTGGTTGGACATATACCCCCGAGGGGATGGGTAACTATGGGTGTTTGATTTGGAAACTATATCCTTTGTCTTTTCTGTACTGCTTGCTAATTGTATTACAGTTCCTTCTCATTAAAGGTCTCATGTGTTTTGTCTTGAAGTGGAGGATGATAGAAACTATTTAGAGCAAGCAGACTTGGGGTGCCCCTCTCCCTGCCCTGTAACAGGATAACAGTTTCTTAATAAAACACCCCAAATTACCCGTACTTTCATGGGTAAATGTCCAGCTAAACAGAGTTGGCCTGAAGCATGACCACTGAAACTTGACAGTTTGTCTCAAGCTTGTCACACCTTCTGGCGTAGGAAAAGGCAATTTTGGAACCAAAGAAGACAATCAAAGTATACTTTGAGTTAACAGCTGCCATTGTCAGCCTCCCACATTTTTCTCACCCACATGACTCTTCCAAGTGACTCTAGACGTCTTTCCTCCACGTCTCCTCCAAGACTCTCAAGTCCCTGGTCTAAGACCAAAGCCCTTCTTCTCCCCTTGTCCCCCAGAGCCCACCTGCCTTCAGTGTTACACAGCTCACCTGGCAGTTCATTAAGTGGTGCAGGCGCCTCCTCTAACACTTTCACTGATGTTACAATTTCAGGTCAAATATGCCAGGAGAAACTGCAACCGGGCTGAGTCCAAAGTCCAGCAAATATCGTGCCCCCTGGAGGGGGTTTGCTGATGAGAATGTATAGCCCCAGGGAAAATGCAAAGTTTGCAGTTTGGGGTGGAGAGTCTGATGGCAAATAAAAGGGACTGAAGGAGAAGGGGAAGGCAGTTGTCATGATGTAGGGATAGAGGAATCAGCGGCAGAAAATGTAGCCGCCAAGATTGAGAGTTTGGAAATCAGATACCAGAAGTTTTTGAGCCGTCGGGATATAGAGTTTAAGACTGAGCATTTTTAGAATCTTTAGTGACTTTGGGACCAGCGACTTTGGAAGCTTTGCAAGTAGCCGAGTGACGGAAACTGCTCCCAGTTTTGTCTTCACTGCAGCCGAAGGAAGAAAGCAGAGGCCCGAAGCGGGCGCCTTCCAAAATGCGTGAGTGCAGTCTGTTGGGCCGTCTGGCCGCTGTAGTTGCTGTTTGCAGTTTTGCTGGCCTGATGTGCTGGAGCATCAGGACAGTTTTGGGAGCATCTCCAGTTGCGTCCTGTGTCGACCTCGTGAGTTGGAACCTGGCCTACAGTCTGATTGTTGCGCGTCTGCAGAAGAAGGAAGACGCCATTTTGGAAACATGGCCTACTGTTTGGAAGAGGAGCTCCACATCAGCAGTGGCGGGAAGACGCCACCTTTGTTACTTTTCTGGGACTTAAAGGACTGGACATCGCTTTAAGTAAGGTAAACGGCCATATGTTGACTTTAGTAATTCCTTGCTTTTCCCTGTTTTTAAAATAAATCCCATTGTTATTGTTCTCTAAGCCTGAGTAGTCTTGCAAATGTGCGTGTGGGTGCAGAACCAATATAGTAACTGGTAAGCACTGGCACTGCCTTTGGGAACTCTGAAACCCCTTTTGCCCGGTATCAAAACTAGATGTAACATATGAAATCAAGGCACCAAAAGTCATAACACTTTATTCCATTTGATGATTTGTTTAAGCACCTGCATATGACACATTTACCTAAAAGTCACAGCCAGAGTATCATCTCATTTACTTGCTTGTCTATTCCAACCTCTCTTTGTTCTCTTCTTATCTAGCTCTCCTTAGCTATAGAATTTCAAGGATGTTAAACACAATTTCTTTTCTTTTTAAAGATTTATTTATTTATGCATACAAGAGCAGGGGTGCAGACCAGAGGTGTAGGGGGGAGCAGAGATAGAGTGGGGAGCAGAACGGGCAGATAGACTGAAATACACTGCTGAGGGGAGCAGCTGGGAGGCAGGAGAGGTCTGCTGTACCACGTGGGAAGCTTCCTGGCAGGAGATCCAACTAGCACCGCAGTGGCTCTGGATAGCTTCATAGGCTGAGACTTAACCCCGTGCACCACCAGGGAGACCCCAAAATTCTTCTTCTTAAGAAGATTTTGAAGGTACATTTTATAGGGATGAGACAATAGATGGGAAATTATTTTCCTGGACAGGGTGTGGAGAGGCTAGTATCTTGTTATCAATAGTACTCTTAGGCATTCAGCCTAAGCAATTTCACTGAGAGTTGAGAGTTGATCAACAATGTTTTGCATATGACTATCCTCCTATTAGCTTCTGTATGGTACTTTAAGAGACCAAGTTGTATGAAAATGAAGGTTACCTCCATTATGAAGTTACCTCTATTAAATAGAAAGTGTGAAGTTTTTTTTTTTCATTGCTCTTTAGGCACAGATTATTAATGCTGTGATGACACTAAAGAGTATTAAATGCAAATTTGCAAAGCTCTAAAGAGCTTTATTAAGATAAGCATCATTTTATTGAGTCTATTCACTTGCTATTTTAATGAAAATCTGGCTAAATAAATCTCAGTGGAAGACACCACAGATGTTGTATCATGGATTCTGGGGAATAAGCAACTAAATTTGGCAGGGTGGTCAGAGAAAGATACCTGGAAGCAGAGGCTGGAAGAGGTGAAGTATAGGGCTGTAATCTAGATTTCAGAATGATTTCCTCCACTTCACTTACTGCAATTGCAATTCAGTATCATAAAAAACAATTGCCTATCTTTTGACATTAAATGACATGTTTTTCTAGGAAGAATGAAGAACATTTTTCCCTTAGTGAAGAAAAGTGTGTGTTTGTATGCTTGTATGTAAATTTCAAAGTCAAGATAGGAAGGGAAGAAAAAGAAGAAAATAGGAAAGAGGAAACAAAGGAAGAATTTAAAAAGGAAAAACAGTAAGTTAAGATGGAAGGAAGGGCTGGAGGGAGTAGGGTAGAGAAGTAGGAAGTAATAAAAAGAAAGAGGGAGGGAAGGAGGGAAGAAGGAGGAAGGAAGGAAAGGAATGGAGAGAGGGAGGCAGGAAGGAAGAAGGGAGGGAGGGAGGGAAGGGGGAGGAAGGGAAGAAGGAGGGAAGGAAACTGTCTAAATAGTTTTTCAAATTGTGGTGCTGACCAAGATGGCCACACTATTCCCTTCAACTTGACTAAATTTTAATAGACTTCTCACTGACTATAAAGTCTGACCTTCCTTTTCTTGGAGCTTTAGTAAAATTGTAATCTGCATATAAAGTGGAGGTTCCAAGTTCCCTACCCCACCTAAGGGAGGGGGACGCTGCACTGGGGAAGCTGAAGAGGGCTTAGGAAAGAAGACAAGAAGACTTGAAGGAGGCACATGGAGCAAAGACACGTGAGGAAGAAACCCTGCGTGCCTCACCAAGGGACTTGGGGAACATGGAGGTGTTACTGAATGCTGGCCTCAGTTTCCCTTAGCCAATAAACGGAGACAGAGTTTGAGAAGGAAAGCATTCATAGTTTACCTGCCGACAAGTTGAGAAGGGCAGCAACCTGAGTCTGAAAGCTTTTTTGGCAGCGTGCTGGGGTATTTATCCAGAGTTTCAGATAAGTAAGGAGGGGGAGGGGAATGGGCTGGGTCAGCGGCTGGGACCCAGCTTTTGGAGATTTGGGGGAAGACTTAGGCTGGCACCTGCTTGCTGTTGCTATCACCACTATAGTGGTCAGCAATTCACAGGCCTCTCAGCCTGTCTTTTCCTTAAAATGTAAAATCAAGATTGTTAAAACTAGAAGGGAAATAAAGGAAGTGGGAAAATTAAAAGGGAGAGACAAATGTTTATCTGATGGGGCGCTGTAACAGGAGGAGACACAGGTCAGAGACCTATGAGGAGGCTGACAATGGCAGTTTTTTTTTTTGACTTGGGTTTTGACTTTGCTCCTTTCCTTCTTGACTTGCCTGGTCCCTTCTGCCTCTTTTCCATGAGACCTGACCAGAAGGTTCCTTAGATTTGTGGCTGGCTTTTGGGCCTCAGTGGCGCTGCTTTGGGCCAAACCTGCTTGGTTGGGCATTTATCCACCAGGGGGTGGGTAACTGGATGCTTGATTTATAAAATGTATCTTTTCTCTTCTCCATTGCACACTAATTCTATCAAAGTTCTTTCTCTATTAAAGTTCTTACCACGAGAATATTCTTTGTCTTTATGCAGTAGGTGACAGAATCCATTTAGGTTTGGGGGTCCCAGGGGTCCCCCTCATTCTGTCTGCTAACAGATTTACTTTAGAAAACTTGCCATGGTGAATTCTTCCTCTGCTCCTTTGAGTTACAAATATAAATATTCTACAATCCAGGAATGTCTTTATCTAGGCTATGAGACATCCCTTTGAAAGGTAATCAAGAGTGATAAGGTCTCTATCTTCCTGTCTCTGTGGGAGGAACAGATCACTTACTACTTCCTTTTTTTCCCTAAAGATTTATTTATTTATGTATACAATTCTCTCTTCCTATCTAGCTCTCCTTAGCTACAGAATTTCAGTTTTTCAGTATATTAAACACAATTTCTTTTTCTTTTCTTAAAGGTTTACTTATTTATGCATACAAGAGCTGGGGTGTAGGCCAGAAGTTGTGGAGGATGAGAGGATTCACCAGAGACAGAGTGGGGAGCAGAACAGGCAGATTGACTGAAATACACTGTTGAGGGAAGCAGTGGGCAAGGCAGGAGAGGTCTGCTGTGCCATGTGGGAATCTCCCTGACCAGGGATTGAACTCTTGCTGCAGTGGCTGCGGATAGCTTCATAGTCTGAGATCCAACCCCTTGTGCCACCAGGGAGGTCCCACTTATTACTTCTGAATATCAACTTTATCATTTTTCAACTGAGATGGCAGTCTATAAGTGGGTACCAATAGATGTGTGCAAATTTAGTTGCTTATTCCCCCAAATCCACGATACAACAGTTATGATGATTTCCACTCATATATTTAGCCAGATTTTCACTAAAATAGCAATCAATTGGACAATTCTTTGGTTGGTTGTGACCTCACACATTGTATAAAGATTAACAGACTGGCTCCTATGGGGACAAATACCAGTGCCCTAGGGTGTTATGAAAACAAAAACGGCTACCTTTGTGGATACAGAAAGTGTTGTCACCAAATCAGAAATGGAGTCACCAGGGAACTTGTTAGAAATGTAAAAACCTCTGGACCCACCTCAGATCTGCTGAAGCAGAATACAGTTCAACAGTTTCCCCAGGTAGTATTGATTGAACATGCAAGTTGGAATTAAGTAGTTGCCTCTAGGAAACATTTTAAATGCCTGTGTGTGTGTGTGTGTGTGTGTGTGTGTGTGTGTATTTGAGATGAGCGCTATTAGAGTCTGATTCCTAAAGTTTCTTTCAACTTCCATTTATTTATTTTTAAATCTCTTTAAATAATATTTTATAGTTTTCTGTATAGTGATCTTACATAATATTGTCACAGTCATAATTATTCATATATTACTGCACATGTTGAAGTATTTTTAAAACTTCATTTTGTAGCTGTTCATTGGCAGCTTTATGCTAGTTCATTTTCCATTTGGATCACTTTTCCAGTCAAATTACCATGTTCACTTAAGTGTTCTAATAACGTGCTTGATAGTTATTTAAAACTATTCTGTATTTTCTGAGAATAATGGCATTTTTATTACTTCATTTCAAGTCTTTCTACATTTTTTTCCAGGTTGTTTTTGAAATGATCATAACAGGCATCCTTATTTTACTTATGTTCTTATAAGAAAAAATTCATCCTTTTGCTATTGAGTTCAGAAAAGGAATCTTTTTTTTTTTTTTAAAGATTTATTATTTTTTTTTTTTATTTATACATACAAGTTGGGTACAGGCCAGAGGCGTGGGGCGGCGAGAGGGTTCACCAGAGACAGAGCGGGGAGCAGAACAGGCAGATCAGAAACACACTGCTGAGGGGAGCAGTGGGCGAGGCAGGAGAGGTCTGCCGTGCCATGTGGGATTCTCCCCGGCCTGGCGTCGAACTCGCGTTGCCGCTGCCAACAGCTCCAAAGTGCAGCGCTTAACCGCTGCGCCACCGGGGAGGCCCCAGAAAAGGAATCTTTAATTAAATCAAGAAATTTCCTCAAATGTCTAGTTTATTAAGTCATTAGCATGGTCATCATATTTGATATGTGTCTAGTTATGTTTTTCTGCATCCGTGGAGATAAATATATAAGACTTTTAGATTAATTATGTGAATTGAATTGATCTTCAATTCAATTGATCTTATTTTCAGTGTTAGGGATATCTTATATTCCCACAATAAGTCAGTTGTGATCTATTTTCTTTATACTAACTATGAATTAGTTTGTGACTTTTTGTTAAAATTTCTATTGAAATAGTTCCTGATTTTTTTTTCAAGTCCTTATTCTATTTCCAAAGAGTTGCTGATATTAAAAAAAAAAGTTATGAATTAATCCCCATTTTTTTAATCCTGTGACAAAACTTTTATGTTTAGTTTTTTATTTTTTCTTTCTTTTAACATTTGCTTTTTTATGCATACAAGAACTGGAGTATAGGCCAAAGGTGGGGGTGAGGGGCAAGAGGATTCACCAGAGACAGAGTAGGGAGCAGAAAAGGCCACCTACTTAAGTACACTGTTGAGGAGAGCATCAGGCAAGGCAGGAGAGGTCTGCTGAGCTACATGGGATCGAACTCCTGCTCCAGTGGCTCTGGATAGCTTCATAGTGCTGAGACTTAACCCATTCTGCCACAAGGGAGGCCCAGCTTTTTTATTGTTTTTGCTTTTTTTCAGTAGAAATCACCTGTAAAATTAACTATGCCTGACATATTCTTGGTGAGAAGTCTTGTATTGTACATTAAACAGATTTAACATTTGTTAAAATGAATTTTTTTTTATTCTTCATTAATTAGGACTAGTTCGACTAGTGTCAATTTATCTAAAAATTTTCACAAATCATATAAAGTTATATTATTACTATATATTACACTGGTTAACACATTTTTACAAAAGTCATGTTACTGAAATAAAATGAGTCATTTCCTATCAATTTGTATGTGCCCAAAACGAATATGACAGTCAAATTCTAATTTTGGCTCTGGATTTTTTTGTAATCTGCAATAAATTGATGTTTACATCACAAAATACATGCCAATAGCAATAGGCCTATGGTTAATACAAATCAAGTCATAGACTACTTCTTAGATCTCTTTGCTTGTCTCTTGTACAGCTGTTCAGGAATAGAATAGATGGAAGATGGTTTCCATTGTGCACAAACACAACCTTAAGACTCAGTTTCAAAGAGTCTAGAAATAGTCTCCATTCTTGTGGGTCATGAGTGATTTCTAAGGCATTCATGAGGCCCTCAATATCGGAACAGAATACCAGACTACTTTCCTTTCTGAAGAAAGGTTCCAACTGCTGGTGGCACTTTCCATATATAGCAATTGTGACATCTTCTTCTAGAAGATTCCATTGTTGGAGTCTTGATCTTAGCAATTCTGCCTTGTTCTTGGATAAGTCCAAATCATGAACCAGGTCATTGAGTTCTTCCTGTGTTAGTCTGTATGGGGTTGATGATGCACCACCGTGAAAATCTGGATCACTGCATGCTGATGGAACAGGAGAAGAACAGGCTGGCTCACCCTTGCCCTCATCAGATGAATCAAAAGAATATTCTGCTGGAGGTTCTGGAATAGGAAGTCCCTCAGCATGTGGAACTGGTCTCAGTGCAGACGAAATGTTTGGGTAGACTATTCTCAACTTCTTTTGCTTCATTATTCTGCCAGAAAGAGGAGGAATCAAGCAGAAGGAACAATCTTTTATGTGGCTGCTTGGCTCTCTCCACACCATGGGGACTGCAAATGGCATTGATGGCCTTTTGCCATTCAATCACTGTGAAAGATGTATTGCACATGTAGCACAGCATATACGCGGGGCCCAAGACTTGTCTTGGTCACCAACCTTGCATCCAAAGTTAAGATGATAAGCCTTCTTCACTTGAGAAGTGATACTTTTCTTCTGGTTCGCAAATGTCACTTCCCCACAAATAGAGCAGAAATTGTCCATGCTATTAATGCACTTTTGAGACATGACTGTTCTGTATTGTGCCTAAATGTATAAAATAATAGCAGTTCTATGGAACAGTAGCTTAAACTGTCCTGCACAAAGTCTGAAATATTTTCAGTGCTCAACCTTTCTGACAGGGCTTTATGGAGTGCACTGCAGACGTCAGCTTACTTCAGCAACCACTTGGCAGTAGTATTGCATTGCATCAGAAAATGATGCAATCAACTCTGGATGATGTGTGCATTATGGTATGATGTAATGTGATGCAATAATCCATCATTCTAGGCTGATTGAGGATTTGTTGCAGTCCTACTGTATAAATTTACACGGGGAAACATATAAAATGAATTATATGAAATATCTTCAAAATGAGATCTAATGAAAATTTTCGGGTTATATTCACGTTCAGCACACCAAGATACTACAGATTAGGGCCTTTTTAAGTCAGTAATGATCTCACTGTTGACCAGTGTTATTGGCATTATTATTTTATAATTTTATAAATATTTTATAAATATTTATTTTTACATTTATTTTGTAAATATTTATTTTATAATTGTTTTAAAACTTTATGCTATTTTATGTATTTTATTTAACATAATTTTATTTCTTATCTATAAATGCACTAAATTTCTATTTAATTATTTTTAAGTATTCTACCATAATCCTTGTTTCCACCTTTTATTTACTTTTAATTCCATTTGCTATTTTTTGTTCTTTTTCTGATTTTTTTGAGACAGATATTTAACTTTTCAACTCTCTACTTAAATATTGCTTATTAACTATGTATTTCCTTCTAAACATGGTTTTAGTTACATCTCAGAATGAAACATAGACTCTTTCAGTTCAAACCACCTTTTAAGAATAGCTAATTTTTTTTCTTCGATATATAGGTTGCATAGAAGTATACGTCTTAGGGCCTTGCTGGTGGCGCAATGGGTTAAGTGCAGCACTATGAAACTGTCCAGAGCCACTGCAGGACGAGTTCAATCCCAGGCCAGGGAGCTTCCCACATGGCACAGCACACCTTTCCTGCCTAGTCCACTTGTCCCCTCAGCAGTGTACTTCAACTTATCTTCCTGTTCTGCTCCCTACCCTGTCTCTGGTGAATCCTCTCACCACCCCACACCTCTGGCCTACACCCCAGCTTGTATGCATAAATCAATCTTAAAAAAAAAAGTATACATTTTAGGTTATAACCATATAAACTTTTGAACTTTCTATTTAGTTTTCTCTGTGTTACTGAATCTAAAGTATATTATGTTGGAGAACTTAGTTTATATGATACAGGTTTTCTGAAGCTTGCAAGAATTTTCTGCATGCCGCAAGTAGAATCAATTTTTGTAAATGTTCCACATGTTCTTGAAAGGAATATATATTGTGCATTTGAAAATGCATATGGTACACACCCATCTCATTTCAACTAGTCACAGTCATGGAAGTAACCGTAATGTAATGAAAAAATGGCATTTTTCATAATACATATGGGGGTATTATGTATTCAATTGCTATGCAAATGTTGCCAAATTACTTCTCATAGTGATAGAGCTGACTTATGTTACTATTAGCCCTGCACTGAAATTTCTACTTCCCTTTCCCACTCCCCTATGTTCCCTCTTCCTTCAACAATGCAATGCATTATCAACTGCTTCTAGGTTTGCTATGGTAGAGGTGAAATAATAGCACTCATTAGAGATTCCATGCAAATAAATCATATTTGAGAAACTTGTCATGCTTAGAAGATACTTGTATTTTCTTTCCTATTGACTGCCTATACATATAATATGTCTATATTATTAATATATTAAAATTTTTGTTCTAATTAGCATAGAAATACATTTAAGTGTTAGATAAATGCATCTCTCTTATGATATTAGTTGTATAGTTTTCTTATGCTGACCCATTACACCCAGAGAATTTGCCTCTTTCCTTAAAACTGACTCATAGGAAAAAGACAAAACTTATAAGCTGATCATCTATCTGAGGCATACAGCAGGGGTAGGGGGTGAAGGTGGTGGTGGGGGGCAAGACAGGGGAGGGAGAGAAGAGCTCAAGGGACTGTGGTGATGGCCACAGTGCCTCCATGCTGGGAGAAATATGGGGACTACAACTGAGGGGACAAGTCAAATATTGTCCAAAAACGAACAACAATGATGAAAGAAAATAAAAAAATATATATTAAAAAAATAAAGTACAAAAAAAAATCAAAACCAAAAACCCAGCACCAAGTAGATACTGTGAAGGTTTGTGACCCTAACTTAGAAATTTATGAAGTACGTGCTCTGAGTCTTAGACTTTGGTGATGCATCCAGAATTACTAAATAAATAAATAAATAAATGAATCTGACAGATAAATATGTCAATATTAACAAGCCAGCCTTTTTTTTTTAAATATTTATTTTTTATTTATACATACAAGTTGGGGTACAGGCCAGAGGCATGGGGCAGAGAGAGGGTTCACCAGAGACAGAGCAGGGAGCAGAACAGGAAGATCAGAAATACACTCCTGAGGGAAGCAGCGGGCGAGGCAGGAGAGGTCTGCTGCACCATGTGGGATTGTGGGATTCTCCCCAGGTGGGCCTCGAACTCTCGTTGCCGCTGCCAACAGCTCCACAGCGCAGCGCTTAACCGCTGCGCCACCGGAGAGGCTCTCTTTTTTTTTTTTTAAGATGTGTTTATTTATGACACAAGAACTGGGGTGTAGGCCAGAGTTGTGGGGGTGGTGAGAGCATTCAGAGACAGAGTGGGGAGCAGAACAGGAAGATTGACTGAAATACACTACTGAGGGGAGCAGCGGGTGAGGCAGGAGAGGTCTGCTGTGCCATGTGGGTCAGCTCCTTGGCCAGGATCGAACTCAAGGATAGCTTCATAGTCCTGAGACTTAACTCCTTGCACCACCAGGGAGGTCCTCAACAAGCCATTCTTGACTTTCTGCAAATTGTCGCTTAGTTTTTACTCAGTGTCCATGCGATTGTATGCACATTATTCAAGATGTATTCCAGGGAATTTAGAAAGGGATAGTTGAGACCAAAGACTTCTTTATATTTTGTGTTTTAAATCTGGGTAGGTTCATTTGGAAGGGTTGCTTTGTTGAGGTGATGGATGTATTTGTGGGTGAATTTATATTCACGAGTTTCATATTAGGTCATGAACCCAAAGAGATGTATTATAAGTTTGAGGCTAAATCCAAGAGACTATTATTTTTTTTCTATTGGTTCTTGTCATGGTGGTGATAGAAGCCCAGAAGATGGAAACATAGTTTTTGTTGCTGTTAAAGTAAATTCACAGAAATCAGATTATAGCTGATGTAATTTAGATGGTTGGAGGTGGGGATTTTCTGATAGCAAAATCTAATATGTACTTCCCAGAATGGAAAGCCTTTCGTGCAGGGATGACCTGCATCAGGGAATTTATTTTTCAATGTGGTGATGCTGACACCAACTTAGAAACTGATTTTTCTTTTCTGTAAGTTTTTCAGTTGGACATGACTCAGATTTTGTATTTTTATTTTAGCTGGAAATGGATGTTAGTGAAGAGATCTCTTCCTTTAGTCTGACTTAACATCTTCAAATCATACACTGCTTTAGTTTATATTTGCTATTGTGCTGTAATAAGCACCCTGACAGTTATTTCATTTATTAATATCCCAGACTGTGAAGTTAATGTGATCTTGATCATTTTGTAAACAAGGACACCTGAGACTCTGGAGGTACAAATAATTTACCCTAAGTCACACAGTTTTAAATGGGTGAAACCAACTCATTATAACCAACTCCAGAGTTCTTGTTTTTAATCACTATATTATAAAAGTCTAATTATAGTAGTCATTTACATTATATATACTTTGCTCTTTCCAGAACTTGATAATTATCTTACCTGTGGTTTGTCAACTTAGTGTCTTCCCACACTGCTGTCTATTTGCTGGTTCAATTTGCAGCGGCTAGAAATTCTGGACTCTCCTTGGAAAAAGAGTAAGGATTGACATTTTAGATATTATAATGCAAGCCTTCAAAGAGAAGTGGCCACTGAAAGAGTAGCCATATTTTTTTCTAACTTTGTACTCTCTTTCTTTTTTTTTAATATTTCTCTTTTTTTTTTATGTATACAAAGCTGGGGTGTAGGGCAGAGGTGTGTGTGTGGGGTGGGGTGGGGAGAGGAGTTGAGAGGATTCACCAGAGACAGAGTGGGGAGCATAAAAGGCAAACTGACTGAAATACACTGCTGAGGGGAGCAGTGGGTGAGTCAGGAGAGGTCTGCCACGCCATGTGGGTCAGCTCCCTGGCCGGGGATAAAATTCATGAGTTTGATGTGGCTGCTGATAGCTTCATAGTGCTGAGACTCAACCCATTGCATCACCAGGGAAGCCCTTGTACTCCTACTTTCTTTGGAACACTAGACTCTTATTCCCTCCCTCAACTTGAATATCCCGAAAAAGACTTGGTCATGACAATGGAGACATGGTAACTGTGTTTCTGTTAAGTTTTATGTAAAACTCTAATCCTTTTGCAAACAACACAATCCTTTGGTCAACATTATGCAGAGGCCATTAGATATAATATAACTTGACTACTGCACATTTTGGGGTGAGGGAGGGGGCATATACTTTTCTTCCCTTTATAAGCCTACCATGAAAACTTCCCACTGCCACAGGGAAAACTGGTAAATGGATCAATCTTATCATTGAATATAAACCTAGATACATGAACATGATGTGCTGTTTCTGAGAAGTTTCTAGCGTCTTGCATGTGATATGAATAGTTACATTTCTTTAGTTTCTAAGATTTATCCTGAGTAAATGCCTTTTCATCTCCATTCCATATTCTTCTTCATCCTCATGCCCATTCCTATAGAAATCATCTACTCCTTGGAAAATAAAATAGAATCCATCAAAGGAAACTCCCTCCGCCTCCTGTGCCCAAAGGCATACATTTATGTATCTTCTTTATTTCCTCACTTGATCTTTCTTATTTCCTATTACAAAGACCCTTTTCCTGAAGGCTAAGAAAATTCATTCTTTAATCTGTATTCTTCACTCCTCACTGTCTACATTTTTGGGGAAAGTCAATTATTTCCTTTCTATATTTTTAACCTATCATTTTCCACATGTATCTTTCTTTCCTTAAGCTTTGATACATGCACTATCTTTGTCTTTTAAAGCATTAAATGGAAAAAAAAAAGGAAAAATGAAAAAAAAAATCCTTTCTTAACTATGGTAGTTCCTTCTAACTAATAGCTCCCCCCCCATGAATTCTGTATGAAATAAAAAATACATAAATGAATTGTTGATTTCAAAAGCTTTGAGTATTCATCAATATGGAAGAGGTTACTAGGTATTATATAAATGTTTCTTGAGAACTTGTAGAATAATTGAGAAGGTAATGGTCTTAAGTTATTCCTATAAGGAAATCTCAAGAAAGTAAAGGGAAATGGACGGTAAAAACTTAGGAACTGTGTGACAACATGAACTGAAAGAGAATCACTACTAAAAGGAGAGATGAAAAAGAGGCCCAGCCAGAATAGGAAACAAATATAAAGTCACTGCTGCATTTACAAAATTTAGAAACAAATTATGTGATAGTTTATTATCCTCTCACTAATCAAATAAAAAAATCATTAAATGTGTTTTCAGGCTCAAAGATGTTTTAGAATACTGATAAGCTTGCATATTGTTTCAATGTTTGGCAGTGGAATGAAGAAAAAAAATGATGTGTAAACAAGGAAGGGATAATTAGGAGATTGTGGAATTGAAGGAAGAAGTAGAAGTTGCAGGAGTAGATTACAGATTTAGAATATTGCCTTTTTGGTCACTCTCTAGGCAATTTTATTATCAAAAGTAATATCTAGCACCATTGTTTTTAGAATTTTTAGCTATAAAACTTGCAGGAATTTTCCAGTGGCTGCTAAGAAACTACCTTATGCTTCCAAAGGACTTCTAGAAATTGGCATTATCCTAAACTACACTGAAGGAGTTGATTTCCTTTAATGGTTACAGAGCACCTCTGTGTGCCAGCCCTGGTATTGGATCCAGGACTACATTGGTAAAAAGAAACAGAGATATTGCTTCTTCCTCGTGGAACTTTGAGACTAATAACAGAGGCATATATTACTCAGAGTTGAAGAGAGATGAAAAACTAGATTTCCAAGGCCAGAGATTTGCATGTCTCCTTGGTGACTGATTTTAAGATTTATTTATTTATGCATACAAGAACTGAGGTGTAGGGTGAGAGGATTCACCAGAAGCAGAGTGGGGAGCAGAACAGGTGGATCTACTGAAATACACTGCTGAGGGGAGCAGCAGGTGAGGCAGGAGAGGTCTGCTGCGCCATGTGGGAAGCTCCCTGGCTGGGTAATCGAACTTGTGCTGCAGTGGCTGAACTTGTGCTGCAGTGGCTGCGTATAGCTTCATAGACTGAGACTTAACACACTGAGGCACCTGGGAGGCCCTGTCCTTGAGCTTTTGAAAACAACCTTGTGTCATGCATCACAATATCCTACCACTGTCCTTTGTTCCTTGTTAGAGATGGAAGCTGCAACTTGGTCTTTCTCTTAACTATCGACATATTGCTATTATAGCATTTTGGGAGAAAAGTTGTCTTTTTATAAAAAAAAAATTAGGGTTATTCCCATTTTCTTCCTCCCCTTGGGGAGCATGATTTAACCAAGGACATTTCTTATGGCATTTGTTGTAGCCATGGAGCCTTTTCTTTAAGCTATTTCCTTGCTAGTCCACCTAGTCTGAGTTTGACCTGCAGGCTCCTTCACAGGAGAAGAGTTGGTCATGGAGAGTTTTCATGCAGTTTTTTGTCGCTTCTGGGAGTCAGTGTGTGGAGTCCTGATTCACACAGCTAGAGTTGTTAGTTGCTCTATTTCTTGTGTCTGGCAGCACCTGATGGGGAGCCAGAGGAGTCATGGAGTGGAGCGAGGAGAAGACACCCTCGTGGCTCCCTGATTAAGGAGGCACTCACCTGACTGATGTCAGGTGACCCCACTGTCTTCCTCAAGACACTATAATAACAGATTTTGATTGCAGAAGGATTTTAAGTCTATTTCACCTTGGGATGCTCAAGTGACTGCCATTTTGGAAGGCTTTAAATGTTTGTGAAATTTGGGCCTCCCTGGTGGCACAGGGGTTAAAGTCTCAGCACTATCAAGCTATTGCCGGCCACTCAGTCATGAGTTCAATCCCAGCCAGGGAGCTGACCACATGGTTCAGCAGACCTCTCCTGTCTTGCCAGCTGCTCCCCTCAGCAGTGTATTTCAGTCCATCTGCCTGTTCTGCTCCCCACTCTGTTTCTGGTGAATCCTCTTGCCCCCTGCACCTGTGGCTTGTGAAACTTGAAAAATCTATTTTCTCACAGTGCTGAAGATACGCCTCACTCATCCCCACAAATCAACAGTAACTAAGAATTCCTACAGAAAAAATAAACGTGGGGAAAACCATCACACAAATCTTAGTTTTCAACTGTCTGTACAAGGGGAGTTTTTACTGCATAAAATTTCTTTCTTTGACCTGTATTTTTATTTTTTGTTTGTTACTCTGTGGTTCAACCAGTGCTTTTAAGTGACAACTTTTGGCAAAGCAATAGATTAGGTCAAGAAAGATCCTTTAATTTATGCTTTAGAAAGTAAGAGTATTTTTTTGTAATGCAAAAGAAAGAATTAATCCAAAAGGGTTAATACTGACTTGTGATAGCTTTACTTAAGTCAACAAGGAAGCCATTGCAGTCTTAAATGTCATGCTGGAGGAACTGCTTTTTAGCCCTCTGATGTCATTCTATTCAGACAATGGCATCTTGCAGTTGCTAGGATTAGTACTGAAAAAAAAAAAAAAGAAAAATATTGTCAGCTTGCAGCATTATCCTTAGGGACACATTTTTATATATCTGACTATCAAGAGGATAATGAATCTCAACAGTTTATAATTTTTTTTTACTGAGATAGCTCTTTCTATATATGTGCTAATAGTGATGGAGAAATTTAGTTAAATTTAAGAGTGGACCTTCATGTAAATAATGGATTTTTTAAAGCTGTGTTTAATATAGTTCCCCTTAATCATATGCAGAAACACTTTCAATAGATTTTATGTCTTAGATTTGCCACATATGAAGAAGCTAATTTTTATATTTTGGATCTTTTAAGGAAATGAAAAAGGAAAGGAAGGATTGTCTGTATCTAAGTAACTATTTTTAATGCCAACTACTTTAGGTAAAACAGTTACTTATGTTCATTTTTTTTAAGGTTTATTTTATTTATTTGTGCATATAAGAACTGGGGTATAAGCCAGAGGTGAGGTAGAAGGGGAGGAGGTGAAAGGATCCACCAGAGACAGAGTGGGGAAAACAGGTGGATCTACTGAAGCACACTGCTGAGGGGAGCAGTGGGTGAGACAGGAGAGGTCTGCCGCACCATATGTAGGTTGTTATCTCCCTGACCAGGGACTGAACTCAGGTCATAGGGGTGATAGTGCTGAGACTTAACCCCTAGGCCACCAGGGAAATCCTAAACAAATATTTAATATTAAATAACAATTTTATGTTAAAATTAAGGTAAATATGCTGTGAATATTTTATGTGCTGCTTGACCATATTGATGAGTCAGACATTTTAATGGAGATGTTTCCTTGAAAGTGTCCACATAACACAAGTTATTTATGAGTATCCTTTTCATATCAGTGCATCCTGTACAGCACAGTAGGTAAATAGCATCATTAATTCATTTTAAAAAGTATCTTCAACACTGTTAATTTTGCAGGAGCTAAATACACAACAGAAACCCAAACATACAACATCATGAAGCTTTAGTCCAAAAATACTAATTTTTAATATAAATGTGGAGTAAATAAATATATAATAACTAATATTTTAATAGAATCCTTAGATAAGATTAATTGTGATTAATTTTCAGCAAAGATGAGTAGTTGAAAACTGAGTAGCAAGAATAATATATTTGAGGGCCTCCCGGGTGGCGCAGCGGTTAAGCGCTGGGCTGTGGAGCTGTCGGCAGCACGCGATGCGAGTTCGACACCCAGCCAGGGAGAATCCCACATGACACGGCAGACCTCTCCTGCCTCTCCCGCTGCTCCCCTCAGCAGTGTATTTCTGATCTGCTTGTTCTGCTCCCCACTCTGTCTCTGGTGGACCCTCTCGCCCCACGCCTCTGGCATGTACCCCTGCTTGTATGTATAAATAAATAAATCTTTAAAAAAAAAGAATAATATATTTGAGAATAAAAAGCAGAATATTATGTATTTATAAAATATGGGAGAAATAGTAAATGGCAGAGTTAGAACATGCAAGTATTTGATGAACTAGAGAGATGAGTCTAAGCTTTACATGATAAAATTAATCTGGCTTGATTCTCAAATCAAAGACAAGGAAATAAACTAGTATTTAACAAAATAACTGCACAGTGCAGAGGAGAAGCAATACTGATTTTCAAAAATCTTGACAGTAAGTTGAATACAAGACAACTACAAGTCACATTAATAACATGAGCCATCATAATCCTTACTGCCAAGAAAAGCCTCTGGACCTTGGTTACCCGGACGGACAATTAGAATGAGGAAAGTGATAGGAGCACAGAACTAGGACAGGGACAGTACAATCTCTTCCTGTCATTTGGTTGAATCCAAGTTTGTTCCTTCTGAAGCACCAGACTGTTAAGAAAGATATTGACAAAGTGGAAGACAGTCAGAGCTGAGGAGGCCAGAATTGTGAAGAGAACTGACAGCAAGACAGTTGAAGCCTCCTTAAAGGACTTGTGGATATTGAATCTGTAGAAGAGAAGACTCAAGGGGAATTTGAGAGCTTCCTCTTAAATAGACCAAGAGCTTTCATGTACAAGAGGCATTTGATTTTTTCCTTATGCTGCTGCAGCTTTAAACTTCAATGAAAAAGTAGAAATTCCAGGGAACATAATTTTTACTAAATGTTAAGAGGAATTTTATACCACTTACAGCAGTCCAGACTTCCTCTGGAGAGGGAGGACCTCCAGTTATAATATTTTCTGCATTAGGGCCTCCCTGGTGGTGCAACAGGTTAAGTGCAGCACTATGAAGCTATCCAGAGCCACTGCAGCATGAGTTTGATACCCAGCCAGGGAGATACCCACATGGCTTGGCAGACTTCTCTTGCCTCGCCTGCAGCTCCCCTCAGTAGTGTACCTCAGTAGAGCCACCTGTTCTGCTCCCCACTCTGTCTCTGGTGAATCTTCTCACCACCCCACACCTCTGGGCATACACCCCAACTTGGATGCATAGATAAATAGATAAATATTTAAAAAAAAAATTCTGCATCACTGAAGGTGTTCAGGCACAGCTTGAACAAGTAAACATGTGGCGTGTTGCTAGATGGGGGATTCAGCATCAAGTGCAAACTGGCTGGATGTCCCGAAAGATCTCTCACACTTTTGCTCTCTGAATCTACACAAAGCACATTTTTATATGGCATCCTTTAACTTTGTTGCATTTCTACAATAGTAAAGACTTTTATTTTTTTCCTTTAGATATTTAAATTACATCACCAACTTTTTTTAATTTAGTAAAGCTACCTAAGGAAAATTAGCTAAGTAGATAATTGTCATTTTTCACCAATCCATCATCAACTATCCATGTGTTCATATCTCTGTCTCCATATCTCTATCTCCATAACTCCAAACACAACCATAATTCATCTAATAAAAGTTAATGAATTTTATGGAGTTCCCTGGTGTCACAAGGGGTTAAGTCTCAGCACTATGAAGCGATCAGCAGCCACTGAAGCACAAGTTCGATCCCTGGCCAGAGAGCTAACCCACAGGGTGCAGCAGACCTCTTCTGTTTCACCAGCTGCTCCCCTCAGCAGTGTATTTCAGTAAATCTGCCTGTTCTGCTCCCGACTCTGTCTCTAGTGAATCCTCTAACCCCCTTACCTTTGGCCTACACACCAGCTTATATGTATAAATAAAAAAATCTAAAAAGAAAAGTTAATTAATTTTAAATATAGCAAGCTGGAGATCAAGAATGTTGTTTTGACAATATTGGCAAAAAGGAGATTCCAAAATAATTTCAATAATATGTAAAAATCTTTTATCACTGATTATACTCATCATCAACATGGATTCGAAGACTTACAGGACCAGTAGGTAGCAGCAAAGAAAATGGTATGCCAGACAAACTTGGATGGTGTGTGTGTATGTGTGTGTGTGTGTGTGTGTGTGTGTGTGTGAGTGTGTGTGTGAGTGTGTGTGTTTATTTTTAGTCTCATCCACAATTTTATCACTTAGCAGAATTTTGCCCTAGAAATTTAGTCTGAAGCACCTTGAAAAAGAAATTGTTTGCTTTATGACCAGGTGGAACAAAAATGAAATTTTTCTTTCACTGTTAAAAAAATAGTGAGATATGTCAAAAATGTCATTTTCTTTTTTTCAACTCCTAAAATAGGTAGCTAAACTTAAACAAAAATAGGCAAAGTCCTCTGCCAATATATACAAGGAAAACATTTTAAATTGTGAAGGATATTTGATAATTTTAAAACGTTTCTGAGACTATAATAATGAATTACTCATTTGAAAAAACTGAAGATTAAATGTGACCAAACTACTGAAACATTAGTGATGGTAAGGAGATGTTCCATTTGTACAGATCTGATTGTAGTCTTATAACACAGGTCAACAAATTTTTACAAAAGTCAAGTTACTGAAATAAAATTAGTCATTTCCTATAAATTTGTATGTGCTCAACATGAATGTGACAGTCAAATTCTAATTTTGGCTCTAGTTTTTTTTTGTAATCTGCAATAAATGGATGTTTACATGACGAAATGCATGCCAATAGTAATATGCCAACAGTTAATACCTATAAAAAATCAAGTCAGAGACTACTTCTTAGATTTCTTCACTTGTCTCATGTACACCTATTTAGGAGCACCTCTGGGGAGTGTCCAGCAGTAGTCAGCCATCATTGTAGTGGACCATTTTCCCTGGTATCTTTGTTCCGTTGATGTGAAATCTTGATGAAAACGTTCACCATGTTCATCAGTACCATACTACAGTTTTCAGGGAAGAAATTCAGATGGGAAAGAAGGAAGTGGATCTTTAGAGACATATTGCAGCCAAGTTTCTGATACTGCATCAGCATGTCTTCTAGTTCCTTGTAGTTTTCTGCCCTAACATTTCCAGGAAAGTTTGTAGACACTAGGCAAAAACCATTCCATGCTTGTTTTGTATCACCCTGCAGCAAGTTGTTGAACTGGTCATCTTTGAAGAGCTCTTGAATCTGAGAACCCACAAAAACTCCCTCTTTAATCTTTGCTTTGCTGATTCAAGGAAATTTTTCATGCAGGTATCGGAAAGCTGGCGAGATCCAGTCCATGGCTTTCACGAAATTCTTCATCAAACGTAGTTTGATGTGAAGGGGTGGGAGCATTATTTTGTGAGCCTTGACCAGAGCTGGGTGCGGATATTCTTCTCTCCAACTACAACATTTTGTCTGCGAGTTCATTCCTTCCACAAGTAGCACAATTCACTTGCTCAGCTATCCTACTCACATAAGAAACACATGTATTTTGTATATCCCTGCTGCAGTCCCATTAAAAGGGCAACTAGCTTCAAATCACCACAGATGTGCCAGCTGTACTTGTTATACTCAATGGAATTGAGTAGCTGCTTTAAATTATTGTATGTGTCTTTCATGTGGACAGCATGCGCTACTGGAATAGATGGAAGACAGTTTCCATTGTGCAAAAGCACAGTCTTAAGACTCAGTTTTGAAGAGTCTAGAAATAGTCTCCATTCTTGTGGGTCATGAGTGATTAATAAGGCATTCATGAGGCCCTCAATATCGTAACAGAATACCTGACTCCTTTCTGAAGAAAGGCTCCAACTGCTGGTGGCACTTTCAATAGAAAGTAATTGTGACATCTTCTTTTAGAAGATTCCATTGTTGGAGTCTTGATCCTAGCAATTCTGCCTTGTTCTTGGATAAGTCCAAATCATGAACCAGGTCATTGAGTTCTTCCTGTGTTAGTTTGTGTGGGGTTGATGATGCACCACAGTGAAAATCTGGATCACTGCATGCTAAAGAGGTCGGTTCACCCTTGTCCTTATCAGATGAATCAAGAGAATATTCTGCTGGAGGTTCTGGAATTGGAAGACCCTCACCATGTGGTACTGGTCTCAATGCAGATGGAATGTTTGGGTAGACTCTTCTCGACTTCTTTTGCTTCGTATTCTGCCGGAAAGAGGAGGAACCAAGCAGAAGTAACAGCCTTTTATGTGGTTGGTTGGCTCTGTCAACACCATGGGGACTGCAAACAGCATTGATGGCCTTTTGCTTTTCAACCACTGTGAAAGCTGTGTTGTACATGTAGCACAGCATATATGTGGGGCCTGATATTTGGATGCACCAACCTTGCATCCAAAGTCAACATGATAAGCCTTCTTCATTTGAGAAGTGATACTTTTCTTCTGGTTGGCAAATGTCACTTCCCCACAAATAGAGCAGAAATTGTCCATGCACTTTCGAGGCATGACTGTTCTGCATTGTGCCTAAACGGATAAAATAATAACAGTTCTGTGGAACAGAAGCTTAAACTGTCTCGCACAAAGTCTGAAATATTTTCAATGTTCAACCTTTCCGACAGGGCTTTATCTAGTGCACTGCTGACATCCGCTTACTTCAGCAGACACCTGGCAATAGTATTGCATTGCATCAGAAAATGATGCAATCAACTCTGGATGTTGTGTGCATGAAAAAATGATGCAATGTGATGCAATATTCCATCATTCTAGGCTGATTTAGGATGTTGTTTCAATCCTTCTGGATAAATTTACACGGGGAAACATATAAAATAAATTATATGAAATATCTTCAGAACGAGAGCTAATCAAAAATTTCAGGGTTATATTCATGTTCAGCACACCAAGATACTACAAATTAGGGCCTTTTTAAGTCAGTAACGATCTCACTGTTGACCAGTGTAATTAGTGGATATAAAATATAAAGGGATACACTTTGGGGGAAGGGTTAGTATAAATAAAAAATTCAATTAAATTATACATTTTACATTTAAATGAAGCAGTGCTAAATGAGTATCTCTTATGAAAAAAGAAAGTGCTTTGCTAGAGTGGAAAAGTAGAGTGGAACAGAAATGCTTAGCTATCTTAAAATGCCATTACTAGAATCTAGAAACCAAAGAGGAAAAAAGAGTCTGTGCCAGGAGCCATACAGAAAATCTGTTATTTAAATACAGAAAGAAACCTGTTTCCATTTGGATTAAGATGGAAGACTCCATAAATTTCAAGAGTATAATGCTTCCTAAAAGCAATTTATTTTTTATTTAGTTTATTTTTTTTTTATTGAGGTAACACTGCTTGCAATAGCATATATGATTCAGACACAGGATCACACCTGTGCAGGTGTGTGCTGCAGCCAACCCCCCACCAAGGCACCCGGAGTTCTTCACCACGGTTTGTGGTGCCCTCTCTCCTCTTTATCCCCCCCCCTTTTTAAAGATTTATTTATTTATGCATACAAGCTGGAGTGTAGGCCAGTGTTGGGGGCGGTGGGGTGAGAGGATTCACCAGAGACAGAGTGGGGAGCAGAAAGGGAGGACTGATTGAAATGCACTGCTGAGGGGAGCAGCGGATGAGACAGGAGAGGTCTGCTGTGCCATGTGGGAATCTCCCTGGCTGGGCCTCGAACTCGTGCTGCAGTGGCTCTGGATAGCTTCATGGTGCTGTGAGTTAACTCGCTGCCCCACCAGGGAGGCCCCCTCTTTACTCTTTTTGACCATCTGTCACCCTGTGTGCTTTCTGTCAGATGAGCTGTGATTACACTGTTACTCACAGGCTGTTTCTGACTTCAGGATATGGTCTAAAAGGTCATTTATGACCACAGCTTTTGCTCACACTTGCCTGATCAGATTCAGGCATATGTGCAAGTCATCAGGTTTTAGGATCTAATGTGTGAAACCATCTAGAGTTTCGTTTGGTCAATTGGTAGGTTTAGATGAATCTACATTTCCTTCTAGAACTGACTTTGAATACTGATAAGTGAAACTCGCGTTTTGAATTATTAATGTATATGAACCACATATATATTTTGTTTCTTTCCCTTTTCTCAGACTATAACTGAGGGGTAAGCATGTGAAAGCTGACAAAGAAGGCGTGAAGACAGCACTTCAAAGAGTAAATCTGGGAAATTGCATGCAAAATTTTCCCAATAAAATATTTAGCAATAGGTCTTGCAATAAACTTCTAAGGCAAGTAAGCTGAATATCTCAGATAAATTAATATTATTGTCAAGGTATCCACATTGCCTGAAAGATACATAGAAAGTCAATTCTAGGGAATTCTCCTGAAACAAATGTTTATTCTATTATTGGTATAAATCTTTATAATTATAGTTATATGGGATCCCATTATCATTGGTCATGTTAAATGGTCACTACAGTGTTATAAAAACTTAGAATGGCTAAAACTATCACAGCGACTTGAAAGGAAGTCGATACACAGAGGACTGCATGGTACCCAGTAGAAAACGTCCTTTAATACTTAATTTTATACAAAGCACAGATCTGGCAGGAAATGAAAAAAAAAGAGGCTTGAATTATTTAAGCTAATTTTTTTTCTAATAGGAATATAATAATGCAGGAAGAACAAAACCGACTACACTGTAGGACTTCCATATGTCCAAATGGTAAACAGTCACCACATGGCTTTGGTTTAAGATCATTGCTCCCACAGTAAATATCACAATTTCCATTTCAAACCCCCTTTCAGCTGTCTTTTTCTTGAGCCTCAAAATAATAAATCACCTGCTATCAATGCCACAATAAATCCCCTATCTATGTGATAATGATTCGAGAAAATACACCAAGAAACAATCCTGTTGACTGGTTGCTCTTCTCTACTATATTTTTCCTATGGGATGCAAGAGATTGAGGAGGTTCTAAAACAGAGAATTAGCAACATTTATTTTATATTCGCATCTAAGACAAGTTACCAATTCTGCTGTTGCAGCAGAAACTAGGCTTCTATGTTTGTTACTGCAATATTGCTTTACTACAAGATTACCAGATTTTGGCATTTCCTACTACATTTGCTTATTGCTTATTACTGATGTGTGCTGAGAAAAATCACTTAGTCATTCAAGAAGATTTTTGTTTTCCAATTTTAAAGTGGGTGCTAAAATAACTTCTTTCCCCGCCTCCACTTAATACAAATTTTTGGAATTCAAATGAAATGATGTAATTGCTATGATTTGGATATAATTAAGGCATATCCATGAAAACTGGTAGGATGGATATTTATCTGATTGGGTAGGTCTACACTAGGGACTCAGAGAAGTTAAATTCATCAGCTCCCGCAGTCCTGCTGTGGGATCAGCTTCATTCTTCCTGTGCACTGGTTGGCTCTAAAAAAGACTTACCAATTTGGTGGCATGACATCCTTTGGGGAAATAAAATCTATAACAACAAATGGAGTAATAAATAAGCAAAGTGAGTAATTATAATAGATTTATAAAAATAGCAATTGAAAGGAAGGAAATAAAAGTTATTGATTAAAAATGACTTTTAAAATAAAATATATCACTAGTGACTCCCTTGAATATTTTATAATTCAACTATTCATATGTATTAAGACTTAATGTTCTAAAAGTTCTGTTGGCCATGCATAATTAATAAGATTTTATAAGAAGGAAAAAACTTATTAGATTTTATTATTAAAGAGGTAGCAACTATTTATATGGACAATCCACGGATCATTTTTCAGCTTATTTATGTTTATTTTAAATGTGTTACCATACATCATTATAAAAAATAACATGCCCACTGTTTATAGCAGCTGCAGTCTGTTAGCCTAATGGCTTAGAATTTTAGGTTGCCATCAGAATTGTCTTTATGCCAAAATCAAATGTAAACAGTGAAAACTCTTGATACTATAAAATGTAAGAAATGCAGTGTTACAGAAGATAGAAATAAAAAGGATTTAGGACATTTGAATAACCCAAACAAAAAGTAGGATGACATTTAGACCAAAACAGAAGCTTCTTGAGGCCTCCCTGATGGACTAGGGGTTAAGTCTCAGCACTACCACCTTGAAGGCCCCCCTAAACCATCTGCGTTTGATCCCCAGCAAGAAAGTAACCCACATATGGCACAGCAGACCTCTCCTGTCTCGCCCGCTGCTCCCCTCAGCAGTATATTTCAGTCGCTCTGACTGGTCTGCTCCCCACTCTGTCTCTGGTGAATCCTCTCCCCCATACCTCTGGCTTATATCGTTCTTATTTCCTCAAGCAACCACACACTATTGGGTGATGAATGACCCAAAATTGCAAGATATACAATGGGTACATCTTTCCCCATCAAACAGGATAGATATGCTGTTATGTACATACACCTTATTATTCCTCAAAATAGTACCTTGTGTAATTGCTTTTATTCATCCATTCAAAAACAATTACACCACCTCTGACAAAATATTGCACCCCTGCTCTGTACACAACATACCCAGACCCCACAAATAACTCAGAGAAACAATATTATTCACATTCTCATAACACATGCAAATATTTTTGCTGCTTGTTCACATTCTCCTATTCTCTTAGTTGCTTGCTTCTCACCTTTATCAAATGTTTGTTTTGGGGGGTCCTCGGCCACAGTTGTAGAAATCTAGATTTTGATATTCTCTAACTCCGTTTTGAATCAAACAGAAAATTGAAGAAGGGAGGATTTTGTTTCCCTCCAAGGGGACATGCCTTGGTGATAGAGGGAGCCTCTGTTGGGGGGCAGGGGGCCTCCTGTTGGCTAAGATATCAGTGCAACAAGAGGGGCTGGGTGTGGTCTCAACTTCGAACACAAAATAGTCCCCACTGCTGCAGAAGACAGAGGGAGGCACCTGGCAAAGTTCACATCCACAGAGCTGACAGCACTCTGGAAGCTCATGTGTGGCTGAGCCAATAGTAGTATTAGCTATTAGACCCATGCCATCCTTTAAACATTGAACTTCCTCTATGCATTTTGGTTATTTTTCCACGAATAACTTCATCCTCTATCTAAATCTTTGTTACGAACTGAATGTTTTTGTCTTCCTAAAATTCACATTAGATCTCTATTTCCTAGTGTGACGGTATTAGGAAGTAAGACCTTTGGGAGGTGGTTAGGTTTAGAGAGGGTTGTGAGGGTGGAAACTCCGTATTGGCGTGAGTGTCCTTCTGTAAGAAGGTAGCTCCCTCTCCCTTGTGAGGATATAGCAGAACACAGCCATCTACAAGTCAAAAAGAAAGGAGGTCTGTCAGCTACCCCCTCAACTTTGAGAAATTAATGTTTGCTATTTAACTCAGTGTATAGAATTTTGCTGTTTTATGTTTGTCATTATTTGTCTAAGGCAAAATTTAAAAACTAAAATAATTATTGAAAAATGCTTAGTTGCATAAAGTTTAATTTTCAGGCTTAATATTATCTAATACTATCAAATGTCAATGTTAGCAAATGGCCATATACTGAAATACATCCTGTAAAAGGGGCGGGGAAATAAAAAGGGTTCCTAATAAATTAGAGAAAAATATCACCAGGAAATTATGACCCACAATGAACCAAAGTTAACACTTAAAATGCTAATGAACCTTGGCCTCCTGGTGGCTCAACGGGTTAAGTCTAAGCACTATGAAAGCTATCTGCAGCCACTGTAGCACAAATTCGATTCCTGGACTGGGAGTTTCCCACATGGCACAGCAGACCTCTCCTGCCACTCTGACTGCTCCCCTCAGCAGTGTACTTCAGTCTATCCACCTGTTCTGCTCCACTCTGTCTCTGGTGAATCCTTCACCATTCCAAACTTCTGGCTTACACCCCACCTTGTGTGCATAAATAAATAAATCTTAAAAAAATACTAATAATCAAAGGGCAAAAATAAAACAGATTTTATATATGAATATTTTCTTATCTAAGTGTCTTAGAAAACAACAACAACATCAACAAAAAGGAATCTTATTGTAGAAGGGTTTAGTGTTCCAAGAGGAAGCTGGCGATTTAGAAATTCTACTTATATCAACCAGATCACAAAGACACCATTTATCACTTTATCTCCTCTCTTTCTCTCCTTCCCCCCCCCTCTCTCTCTTCCTTCTCTCCCCTCATGGCCCCCCCAAACACACACACACACACACACACACACACACACACACACACAAACTCTAAGACAGATTTGAGATGAGTGTGTGGACAGAAAGCACATTTTAGACAGGTGGAAAAGAAATAGTTTTTATTTATTTTAAGAGAAATGGGGAAACAATAGTATGCTTGGGTCAGGAGAAAACAGAAAGTTCTCTCCAGTTAGCATAGACAGTAGAAGGCAATTTCAAAATACAAGAAAAGTTTGATGTACTGTTGCAGGTCGAACATGGAGGAAAGTGGATGTTCTCTAGAGGCTGATAGTTTTCAAGGAAATGGAGATCTCAGTCTCACAAACACAGATAACTCAATTAACTCAAGAAATTAATAAATTTAAAAGTTGATTCTTTCCCTGAGATAACTCAACCAGAACAACACCTTAACTTTGGCCATGTGAGAATCTAAGTGGAGAAGCCTCTGAAATTAACTGGACTTCTGAGTTATAGAACAGAAAGACCACAAAGGTGCTGTTTTAAGCCAAGAATTGTCTAATTTGTTATGCAGCAATGAAAACAAATACATTTCATCTTTATGTTTTCATCCTTAATGTAAGAACTCAGTGAGGATTTAATTTTATTTTTCCCTATAGATAGTGTACAACAGAAATAAAGGAATCCATTTTTATTTTTCCACATAGATGACCAGTTGTTAACAACTGTTTACTATTCAAATTAATCTAGAAAATGCTATATTTAATAAATAGTAAACACCCCTTCTTAATATTAAAGGGCATTATAACACTTTTATTCTTATCCTTTCTCAGTTATACAATTAATTGCCATTTTGCCTTCATTCCAAGTATTATGTATTGATATTTTTATGAAGATATTGTCTTTGTTATTATTTTACAGTAATTTTATTATCTTACAGCAATTCTGTCTTTTATATTTCCCTGCAAACTTACTCTCTCAATGATTTCCTATTCCTTATTTGTTCTTACATCTCAAACATTCCTTCTGAAATTCCTTCCATTATTCCTGAAGCAAAGTTGTGTTGGTTACAATCCTTAGCTTTTTGCAGTATTTAATATTTAATTAGAAATATTTAAAGGTCAATTTGGAAGGTACCCTGCTAATCACAAACAAATACTACATCATTTTACAGATGAAAACAGTAAGTCCAAGGATAGCTGTGAATGTGTATAAATCATTAGGAAAATCAGTAAGAAAACTGGGCTAAAATAATCAGTCTTCAGCTTCTCTCAGTCAAGTACTCTGTCCCCTATTCACTACATGATTTTGCTCTCACTTCAAACATCTTCCATTCATTTTCACCGCCTTTTTTTCAATAGTAATATCTTATGTGATTCTTAGAACTCTGAGAAAGTTGGATGAGTGGATAGACATTGAAAATATTCACTTTGAGTGTCTCTGTTTCAGAACGATAGTTGTTTACATAATTATGTTTCCAAAGTTTATTCCAATATTGGAGTAACTTGAATAATAAAGCAATATTACTGCTCTGCTATCCTGCTATTAGTACCTACCAAATTGCTTATCATTATTCATTTGTAGAGGAAATTTCAAGAGTATTGATTTCCAATTATTTCCCTTGAGTTTCAGTATTAAGAATCACTTAATTGATACACATGTATGTGTAAAATCATCACATGAATATTTCATAGCACAGTTATATTTGAATCTCATGTATTTAGAGTTTATTATCTAAGCAAAATTATATAAATGATACTTTCTATCTAACCTACTGGGAAAAACGAAATAACAAAAAGATGTTCAGAAAGGAAAAAAAAGTTTATTCTTTTTATACAGTTTGTGATTCATCAGCTTTTAAATTGCCTTTAGAAATAGAATGTAGCCCACCACTTTATAGTTTGCCATTAATTGCATGTTCATTGTGCAAAAAACTCATTCAGTGAGTTTAATTTAGAAAATTCCTAATATATGTACTATTATTTATTCAGCATTTTGTATCATCAAAGAATCTTATAAACTGCTAGTGAATCAAATAAACTTAATTGATTAAATGTTCACTCAAATTTATGAGTCTGATTAGGCAATGAGTGTTTTGCATACAAATCATTTTGGGCTGCTTGGGTCCATTTAAAGCATTGCAGTGAATTTTATAAATGAATATTGACATTTCAATATTGCAGCATTTTGCTAATCCATTACCTGATAACAACAAAAATAAGCAAAGGAGTTTTTAAAAAGAAGGCAATTTAATTTCACAAATAAAACAGCTCAGTCTCTGTTCATTATGCACAACTGAAGAGATTAATCTTTGATCAAAGCTCCATGGTGAGCATTGTAATGGCAATGGAGAAGGCCTGGACAAAATCATCGTTGTTTACAGCTAACTGCAATCAGGCGTCCTCAGTCCTCTACTGAGCCAGTACCTACAGTGGTTAAACCCCAAACTCATATTATCATGAGGAAATAATAAAGCACAGTGGTTTCAAAATCAAATATGTAAAGGGCCTCCTCGGTGGTACAAGGTGTTAAGTCTCAGCACTATGCAGCTGTCAGCAGCCACTGCAGCATGAGTTGGATCCTGGCCAGGGGACAGGGAGCTTCCCACATGGCACAGCAGAACTCTTCTGCCTTGCCCACTGCTCCCCTCAGCAGTGTACTTCAGTCTATCTGCCTGTTCTGCTCCCCACTCTGTCTCTGGTGAATCCTTTCATTATCCCAAACCTCTGGCGTACTCCCCAGCTTGTATGCATAAATAAATAAATCTTTAAAAAGTAAAATAAAAATCTCCCATTGCATGAGCAAAAGCAAATTAAATTTCTTGCTCAAATGCTAGTAGAACTGTTCATTCAAAATGGTTACCATGATTGATGCCCAATTAGAAAGAATGTTGTATCTCATATTATATAATACTTCCTTTCCTTATGAGCTAATTATATCAGTCATACAAAGCTGAACTTTATGTCTGAACAGTTTGTTTATATAAATCTTGAATACTTTTTTTGAACAGAGAACAATACATACTTTTAAAGTAATATTTTTAAGCATTGTGTAGCTGTGTCTATGGCTGCTTAATTAAAATTTATCCTAGCTATCAAAAATTCAGTCACGGTCAATGTAATATAAAGGGTAGCAGAAGAATGGAAATTATCAAATCAACTGAAGTAATTTGCAAAGCCAGGAGAGTATAGGCACTCACTGGAAAAAAAATAACCTGCCTAATTACATATTAATTATTAATTTTGAAAATGTGTAAGGTATAATTAGTGAATTGCTTATATAACTTGATGCAATGAATACACATAATAAAAGTAATAAAGCTTTTGGATGCCCAAAGAACTTACTTTGCTACCTATCTTGGTCAAGTTTACATGAATACTATCATTCTCTTTGGAATTCTTCCAGCTAGTGGACAGCTCTAGAAGGAAGCCAGTAAAAATTGTTTGCTCAGAGATTAGACAATGCCATTTCTCAAAATCTCTCCATACACGCTGTATTTATCTTCCCACTGAAACAAATTTACACCAAGAACATTTTTGAAAGAAGACTGAACTTGAAATATTTATTAGCTGCATGATAATTTAAGTACATTTATTATATCATTATTAAAGAAGATCAAATATTTTGAAATTGGTGGGCTGTTTTCAAATATTTTGAAATTGGTGGGCTGTTTTCAAAAATACATATAATCTAAATGATAGGTATACATTCCTCAGTTCTTTTTTTTTTTAAGATTTATTTATTTATATATACAAGCTGGGGTACAGGCCAGAAGTGTGGGGTGGTGAGAGGGTTCACCAGAGACAGAATGGGGAGCAGAACAGGCAGATCAGAAATACACTGCTGAGGGGAGCAGCGGATGAGGCAGGATAGGTCTGCCGCACCATGTGGGATTCTCCCTGGCCGGGTGTCGAACTCGCTTCGCCGCTGCCAACAGCTCCACAGAGCACCGCTTAACCGCTGAGCCACGAGGGAGGCCCATTCCTCAGTTCTTAAACGGAGCTTAACTTAGGAACAAATTCATATCCCATTATGGTTTATAGCCTCTTTATGTTGTTTGCCAAAACAATAAAGTACCGCTTCATATAATCAATAAAAAGTAACAAGCACTTACATGGTTGGGCAAACTGGGAGACAGTTAATAGTAATCTTTTTCATGGTTATAGATGAGAAATTATAAAAGACTGGTGAAATGAATTTCTCATAAAGGCTGTTAGGTAATGAAATTTCCCCAAATATGTGTCATTCTCATGCAAAATTCAGAAATTTACCTCATGAGCTAGAGAAAAATCATAGAGCCTAAGTGAAAAATAGTAGAAAGTAAAATTCAAATGGAAAGTGGGGAAAAAAAACTATTAATATACAGCTTTGAACTTTGAACTTAATATTATTTGATGTAGTTTTAAGACAAAAATCACATCTATTCAACAAAATGAAGACATATGAAATGATTCTTGTAACTTTCTTTTCCAAATTTTAATTCTCCTAAAGAAAACTGGGAAAACGTGATGAAACACCATTCTCAGCACTATAATAGAGACATAGCCAAAATATTAAAAACTTTCAAATATGCTATAAAATTCTATACATATATTTAAGATAGATAAATTCTGAATTATAGTTTTTCTCTACTTGTTTTTTTTTATTATCTTAAAATAGCTTGGACGTCACCCTCAAGTAATAGATCTATCCCTATTTCATTTTTTAGCTATATAATACTCCACTGTGTTTATTTGCCATAATTTAGCAATCGGTTCTGTATTTTTAGATATTTGGTTTATCTTCAGTCTTTTGCTATGACAATAAGTCCTTCAATAAGTTGCTTTGCACATTTGATTTTTTTTTCTTCTTGTATTTTTGTATTTCAAAAATTGTATTGCTGAACTAAGGGTATGTAGCATGTATAAATTTGCTAGATATTATCTTCACACTGGAACAAATTGACCTCAAGAATATAATAATGATCCAATCAATTTGCATTCTTACCAGTGAATATAAGAAAAAGATTTTCCCTATAGACTCACCAACTGTATATGTGCTGAAAACTTTTGAAGATTTGCCAATGTAATAGGTGAAAACAACAAGAAAAAAATGTTTTAAAATATCAGTAATGTCAGTTTTGAAAGTGACTGTTTATTCTATAATCTCGTTTTGTACATCATTTTGCTTTTTTAAGTCACAGAATTTCATGGAATTTTTTCATACCCTACAACTTCCGTCATTCTTTTATAGTGAAAAGGGAAGATTTTCCCTTCTCCCTGCAGGTCTTCTTGGGTTGGTTGAGCAATGAAATTAACATCAGACAGATAGGAGGAGAAGTGACGAAATTTAATAACATAAATAGGCAGAATTTTTATAGCTATAAATTCTGGAATGAATAGAACACACTGAGCACTTTTATTCTTAAGTTAATGCTCGGTAGGGGGTCCTGGTGGTCAAGGAGAAATATAAAACCTGCATGTATAAGAGGGGGGTGAAGCATCCGACACAAAACAAAACACAGATGCTCTGCAACTTGATGTTTCTCCTGCCACATAAGTAGATTTCTCCCATATAAAGCTAAATCTGGATAAACCCCCATCCTTAATCTTAATTTTTCTGGGTAGTTAAGAGAATGGTCAAAATTTCCTCTTGAAATATGCAGGGGCTCTATTTACCTTAGTTCAAAATCATCCACATTGTGGGCCTCTCTGGTGGCACAAGGGGTTAAATCTCAGCACTGTGAAGCTGTCAGTAGCCACTGCAGCATGAGTTTGATCCCCAGCTAGGGAGCTGACTCACATGGTGCAGCAGACCTCTCCTGCCTTGCCCACTGCTCCCCTCAGCAGTGTATTTCAGTAGATCTGCCTGTTCTGCTCCCCACTTTTTCTCTGTGTATCCTCTCACCCCCACATCTTTGGCTACACCCCAGCTTGTATGAATAAATAAATACATGTTTAAAAAGCAAAAATAAAATCATCCACATGCCAAGGTGACATATCTTGGCTCTGGACATCTTGGGGTTTCTATTTAAACATTTGAGGGCTGTCCTTCACTTCCTAATAATGGAATAAAATAGCAAAGCATATAATATTTTTGTCTGAGAAATCAGAATCTGAGGACATGAATTCAGGCAGACATGAATACTTAGCATAAACACAGACCAGCTCTTCTTATTTTCAATTAAAAAGTGCAAATGGTGGTTTTCAAGGACTGGCATTTGATGTAGGGGCCATATGGCTGTTCTTTTTCAACAACAAATATGGCAGATTTAAATGCAAGCAGCACTTCACATTGCTCTCCTATATCCCAGCTGGAATTCTTCCGAGGCTATATATACAACTTTTGGGTGTGATAAGCACTTTGAAAATATTTTGTTATCCTACAAATCTATACAAGCAATAGATAATTCAAGTAATTTTAAAGCTTCCATTCTGAATGATGACTTTAGAAACTTCATAGCACCACTTTCGTTACTCCTGTTACATAATTTAGAACCGTACTTTTCTCCCTAATGTGTGATTGGTTCATAGAGAAATTGCTGCTTTATTTTGAGTTGATAATAAAGATTCTTATTGCCAAGAAAGCTATTTCTCATGGAGCCAGAGATTCTGATTGTTTTCTAACAACTGAAATATATGGAATAAATGGGGTGTTGTATTTACATTGTATATAGGACAAATAGAGCTTCACCCAGAGTGGTCATAAAGTTTTAATGCAGTGTTTTCAATAGATCCTTGTCGTGTTCCTTGGAGTCCACTGTAATTCAAAAAGCACGGAGACCATGAAGGCAAATTTTCTATTTGAAGTCTTTTGTTCCCTTTCTCCATTACAAGAGAGCCTATAACTTTCCAAGTATTTTATAGATTCTCCTCAGGGGACAGTACCTGGTAGATATTCTCCTTTGTTGTTGAAAACCTAATGCTGGAAACTTAAATTCCCATTTTCAGAGTGACATCATTTTCACTTTAAATGGAGGACAAAAGCAAACGGTTCTGGTTGCTTTCCATTACTGCAAGATTCATCATTGTTTGTCTACTAAGTGGCAATTATTTTACATGTGTTATTTCTGTTCACAAATTACTGTAAGATAGAGGTTATTAGATTTTACAGATACTAAACGAGACTCAGGAAAGTAAAATGACTTAGTTTCACACTGTCTTTGGCCTATGAACTGCAGACACATGTCCCACAGCTGTGTGGCTACTCCAGCTCATTCCCACCAGTGATGTTATAATCTGAATTTTGGATATTTTTATTGGAATTTCTCTTGGAGATAAAATGGAAGGGGTGTGTGTGTGTGTGTGTGAGATTTCATTATGACTGGCATTTTCAATTATGTGCTAAGATTGCTTTCATATAAAAGTAGTTTTTGAAACAGCAGATGAAGTTTCTATACTTATAAACAACAAAATTATGATGATGTTCCTATAAGACATCCTGCATAGTACTAAAATTTTTAGACTCTAGAGTAAAACTGGTAGGGTTCAAATCCTCTTAAATCAGAGATTAGTTGTAGTCTTAGGTAAGTCATTTTACCTTTAATATTCTCATGCTTTAATTTCTATGTCTGTTAACTAAACATAATAATATTATATACTTCACTAAATTATGAGAAAGACTATTTAATATGTATGTGTATATGTATTTACAGCCATATACATCTGTGATCTATAGCTATATATATATATATATCTTAGAACTACAATACATAACTGCTCTGAATGATAAATGTGAGTTATTATAATTACATCTAAAAACAAAGAACTTTGCTAAATATATTCTCCTGCAGACATTTTCCAATCAATTTTCTAATAATCAGTTGCTTCTCATATTTACAGAGAATTTTTTTTTCTGTACAGCTAGTTCAAATGGTTTTCTGCCCTCTATTCAGTCCTCTATTCTGCCCTCTATTCAGTCCTAAAGATAGGCAAAGATTGAATTTAGTTCATTAATTATACTGGTCAACAAATTTTTACAAAAGCCATGTTACTGAAATAAAATTAGTCATTTCCTATCAATTTGTATGTGCTCAACACAAATATGAAGTCAAATTCTAATTTTGGCTCTAGTTCTTTTTGTAATCTGCAATAAATTGATGTTTACAAAACAAAATACATGCCAATAGTACAATAGTAATGGGCCTATGATTAATACCTGTAAAAAATTAAGTCATAGACTACTTCTTAGATTTCTTCTCTTGTCTCTTGTACAACTGTTCAGGAATAGAATAGATGGAAGACAGTTTCCATTGTGCACAAGCACAGCCTTAAGACTCAGTTTCAAAGAGTCTAGAAATAGTCTCTATTCTTGTGGGTCATGAGTGATTTCTAAGGCATTCATGAGGCCCTCTATATCGGAACAGGATACCAGAGTATTTTCCTTTCTGAAGAAAGGCTCCAACTGCTGGTGGCACTTTTGATATTGTTAGAGTCTTGATCCTAGCAATTCTGCCTTGTTCTTGGATAAGTCCAAATCATGAACCAGGTCATTTAGTTCTTCCTGTGCTAGTCTGTGTGGAGTTGATGATGCACCACTGTGAAAATCTGGATCACTGCATGCTGATGGAACAGGAGAAGAACAGGTCGGCTCACTCTTGTCCTTATCAGATGAATCAAGGGAATATTCTGCTGGAGGTTCTGGAATAGGAAGTCCCTCACCATGTGGAACTGGTCTCAATGCAGACGGAATGTTTGGATAGACTCTTTGATTTCTTTTGCTTTGTTATTCTGCCAGAAAGAAGAGGAACCAAGCAGAAGTAAGTCTTTTATGTGGTTGCTTGGCTCTCTCCACACCATGGGGACTGCAAACAGCGTTGATGGCCTTTTGCCATTTAACACTGTGAAAGCTGTGTTGTACATGTAGCACAGCATATATGTGGGGCCCGAGGCTTGTTTTGGTCACCAACCTTGCATCCAAAGTTAAGATGATAAGCCTTCTTCACTTGAGAAGTGGTACTTTTCTTCTGGTTGGCAAATGTCACTTCCCCACAAACAGAGCAGAAATTGTCCATGCACCTTCGAGGCATGACTATTCTGCATTGTGCCTACATGTATAAAATAATAGCAGTTCTATGGAACAGTAGCTTAAACTGTCTCGCACACAGTCTGAAATATTTTCAATGCTCAACCTTTCCTACAGGGCTTTATAGAGTGCAATGCTGACGTCGGCTTACTTCAGCAGCAGCCTGGCAGTAGTATTGCATGGCATCAGAAAATGATGCAATCAACTCCGGATAATGTGTGCATGATGGTATGATGTAATGTGATGTAATATTCCTTCATTCTAGTCTGATTTAAGATGTTGTTGCAGTCCTTCTGGATAAATTTACATGGTGAAACATGTAAAATGAATTATATGAAATATCTTCAAAACGAGAGCTAATCAAAAATTTTCAGGGTTATATTCATGTATAGCACACCAAGATACTACAGATTAGGGCCTTTTTAAGTCAGTAACGATCTCACTGTTGACCAGTGTAATTGCACAAGAGCTATTCTTTCTTATTGTCAGTTCTTTCTAAGGCTATATATACCATCTTTTAGATATTTATCCACCTCAACAATTTATTTGACAACATTGTGCTGAAAAATTAAATTGTCAAATACAATAATTGTTAAGTCTTTTTTAAATATTGCATTTAATGGGAAAATGGATACATTTTCCCCTAAGAAAAATATGATGAAATAACCATATTTTTATGAAATGTGGAAATAAACTGATACCAAGAGATGGTGACATGGACACTGAGTCCAGCTCGTGTCATTCTTGCATACCCAATGAACTAAAGTATTTGCGTCCCTGATGAATTACATTTCTCACAGTCAAATATGTATCTTAAATCTGACCATAAAATCTAGGCAATCATTTAATTCAGTAGCAGAAAAGGCCAATTCTGATCTCTTTAGTATCACCTCATTATTCCCATTCACAAATGAAAAATTTAATTTTTGTTTTAGCATTTCATGCAGTCAACAGTTAGATTATCAACTTAAAATGTTTTCTAATTCCTAGGAATTATATTTTAATAATGCTTATTATATTTTCAACATTCCGGTATCTTTCAAAGTCATAGCTTTGTTTTTCTCCTTGTTTTTATTTGATTTGCAAAAAAGCCCCAGCAGAATAAATTGTAATTCCAAATTGACTGATGATTTTAAATAAGACACATTTCTCATAATCAACACTGTAAATTTTCAGAAAAAAATATTGGAAAGAGGAATTCAACTTTACTCCAAATACCAGCTACAATCTTGAGTTTACAATCTTAAATTTTATGTTTAATCTTCTTACAATTACTGAGCGATTCTTTGTTTTTCATAAATGATCTTGAAAGTTTTTTCAAGTGAAAATCATGTTAAGCATCACAGGATACATGATTTCTGTGGCTGAGTAATGCTTTGAGAGAGTCCATGAGTCCACGGCCTTACCACTCTGAATGTCCTATCTTGTCTGAGAAACTTCATGACAAATCTCACAGCTCTGAGGGTCCTGCTTACATGGCAGCAAATCAAGGCAATTAAACCCTAAGTGTTGGATGATTTGTTTCTGCTAATCTATCAGAAATTTCAGAATGGTGGTGCTTCCCTGGTGGCACAAAGGGTTAAATCTCAGCACATGAAGCTATCAGCAGCCACTGCAGCATGAGTTCAATCCCCTGCCCCACATGGTGTAACTATCCCACATGGTGTAGCAGACCTCTCCTGTCTTGCCCGCTGCTCCCCTCAGCACTGTATTTCAGTCAGTCTGCCTGTTCTGCTCCCCACTCTGTCTTTGGTGAATTGTATAACACCCCCCACCCCCCTCCAACACACACCTCTGGCTTACACCCCAGCTCTTGTATGCATAAATAAATACATCTTTAAAAAAAATAGGATATTACATGTAAAATATGCATAAAATTTAACAAATATGCTTACCATTATAATTGAACTTTTCATCAAGTTATACTCTTCATTAAAATGACACATTTTTGTCTTTTAAATGTAATTAAAAAGAACCTAAGCTTTGGAGTTTTCAACAAAATACTTTCAAACTAGTCACGGAGTTGTTGTCTTTGAAGGTCAGAATTTTTGTTTGAGACAGAAGTATTTCTTTTGGATGTATATGATTTGCTGATGTGCTCTACTTCCTTTTTTTATCCCCAACCACACAAAGAACAGTGCTGAAAATACCAATATTTGAATAAACTTAGGGAATTAAGAAAATCTCAGGTGCTAGAAGCAAAAGAGATTTCTTGCTGTGTAAGAAAACCTGTCCCTTATGGTTCAGAGCAAATCTATGCATATTAAACTTGCTTTGAATGTGTTTTATTTTGTATATATGAGAAATGAATAAAATTCACAGACCAAAAAGGATAGCTAACTTTGTCAACTATTCTTTTTTTTTTTTAAGATTAATTTATTTATGGATACTAGAGCTGGGATATAAGCCAGAGGCGTTGGGGCGGGGGGGCAGTGATGAGAGGATTCACCAGAGACAGAGTAGGGAGCAGAACAGGCAGATCGACTGAAATATACTCTTGAGGGGAGCAGTGGGCAAGATGGGAGAGGTCTGCTGCGCGATGTGGGCAGCTCCCTGGCAGGGGATCGAACTCATGCTGCGGTGGCTGGCGAGAGCTTCATAGTGCTGAGACTTAACCCCTTGCACCAGCAGGGATGCTTAACTTTTTCAACCATTCTAAGATCGTTGATGACCACAGTATTTCTATTTTCAGGGTCAGCTCAAAAATTCACTGATGCAAGCATTAAAAGGAATACAAATGTCAGGACTGGAAGAAAAGTATGCAGCTCCATCATTTCATATGGATCGTTGAGTTGGATCATACAACTGACCCATGTGCTTTAAGGTGATATTATTGCCCACTCATATACCAAAAAAAAAAAAATAAATAAAAGTGCCAGTGAGTTATTTCATCTGCTTAACTTGTCAGCTTCAAATAATTGAGCCAATCAAAAATGGATCAAAATGGTTCAGACATTCTCAAATATGATAAATTGCCACATAATTGTTTTAATAAATTCACATGTGTAAAGGGCTTAGAGCAGTGTTGCCTACAAAATAAGGCTTTATAAGTACAAACAGGCTTTTCTGCTATTTTTTTTTACTAATTGGTAACTACTTGGCTTATCTGCATATTAAAATGAATCCTATGTCAAGGATTTAATAAGCCATGAGAGAATCTGTTTTGGTATATTTCATTTATAGGTGACCACATTTTCCTTAAACCAGTTATTTTCACAAAATTAAACATAGAGCCACTCTATGTTTTGTTCAGACAAAATGAAACTAAAAAGAGCAACAAATGGGGAAAAGTGGAGATGTGTCCTGAGAGATACACTTGAAGGAACACACACTTTCAAAGTAAGTTCTTTGTAAGATAATTAGAAACCTAAAGTTCCTGTCAAAATGTACTTTGTATGATTTATGATAAAACCTTTAAAGAGAGGGTGCAATATCCAATAAATTATCCTATCAACTGCTATATCTAATTCCTGTTATTTCAGGCAAGATAATTGCATGGGAAACAGCATTAGCTATTCATTAGCTGTGACTGTTCTTGCTGATTCTTTCTCAGATGGGAAGATTTAATTTAGTGACAAGAAAAATACTGCAAATCAACTCTGTCACATGAACTAAGTAAATAGAAAGATAAGTAAGTACAAAAATATCATGCATTCAAGGAAACAGTCCATGCTAAAGAGGTACAAGATCTAAATTTAGATATCAGATATCACTGATGCAATGCTTTACATCAGTTAAGAATTATTGATTACTAAGTAATATCATTAATACCCATTTCAATATTTGGGTAAGAACAACCAGTGAGTGTCAGCTTCACCGACACCTTAATGAAATGCTTGCTACTGTGTTGTCTTTGTCAATAGTATTAAGATGTTTAATGAAGAAAGGCTTTTTTACTTCATTACTAACTTAACTAATTCTTAATAATTCTTACTAATCTTTCTTACTAATGATGAATTCATGAGTTTCACATGAATGTCTGAAGTCTCCTATTTCCATTCTTAATCACAGTACAAAACAACTCAAAATTTTACACAATTTCACATCATTTCTTTAAGTAATTAGTTGACTAAATAAACAAGATTTTGTTTGATATAGTCCAAGTTTATTTTCTTTTTTGTTTTCCTTACTGGTGGACATATTTCTGAGGTTTATGTTATGGAGTGTTTTGCCTACGTTTTCTTCTGTACACTTTATTATTTCAAGTCTTTCATCCATTTTGAGTTGATTTCAGTGTGTGGTGTGAAATAATGTTCTGGCTTCATTCTTCCGCATGTGGCTGTCTCCAATTTTCCCAGCACTATTTATTAAAGACGCTTTCCAGTGTGAGGGGTGAAAACAGGAGGGAGACGAACACAATAGGCTAGGAACAAGGGTATTGAAAGGTGATGTGGTGGGCTGGGAGCAAAGAAGAGAGGATCCAATGCACCCCCCAATGGGGATTGGTGGGGAGTATGGGGAAATAACACATTTGTAGAGGCATAAATCCATACTCCTAAGACATATATTAATTGTAAATCAACATTACCTCAATAAATAATTTCAATAAACAGGCTGTTTTTCCTTCTCAAAAGTCAATAAAACATGGAGTTTTCAGATGATTTTCTTATTTTACTTTTATATGCATTTGCCTTTCTATGTAAACATGCCTGTTATATAATAACTCCATAACCTGCCTTTTTATAAATATTACCCTGAGAACATTTGCAACAGAAATAGATGTCACAGGAAAACTAGGTTTATATACAAATTTAAATATATGTTTATGTATATATTTAAAATACCTACAGGACTTAGGTAATTGATTTGGGTTCCTCTAAACTAATCTACATATCTTTAAATATATGCTTGAGTTCATTTATTTTTAAATAACACAGAAAAAGAAATAGTCCATTTGATAACCCTGAACATTTCTTCCTTGCTTCAGGAAACTTGTTTGAAATAAATGCAAGGATAGATAGAAAAGGAAAAAGTCATTATTAACTTGAAAATGAGACATCTAAGAGGAGTTACAAAGTATGCCATAGCTATGTATTTGTAGAATCATTGTAGTCTCCATTTGCAGGCTGTCTGTGTTGTTCAAGGGGGCTGGTGAACATATTTTAAAAGAAAATATTTTCAATTCAGAACAGGAATGGACTTCCTTGCTACCTTCCTTTTCTCCTTCACCACCTCCTTCTCTTCCTTTTTCCTCTTTATCTTCCCCCTCTTTTTCTTTTTTACTCCTCCTCCTCCCTGCCTCCCTTCTGTCCTTCCTCTCATTCTACCTTTCTTTCTCTTTGCATAACTTCCTTTAATTCTTCTATTTATTTTTGAAACACACAGAAATTGGGAAACTCTTAAAAGCATAGAGAAGATAATTAAGAAATGTTCACGATCTTAACACTCATAGATAGCAGCAATTTACTTTTCTATATACAAATATAACAAGATATACATAGATTTTTGGACAGTTAGAGAGGTGACTGATGTACCCATTGATAATTTGACAACTTATCCCATTTGACTACTAACATTTCATATATCAAGAATGTCTGTGCCTCCTTGGTGGTGCAAGGGGTTAAGTCTCTGCACTATGAAGCTACCAGCAGCCACTGCAGCACAGTTTGATCCCTGGCCAGAGAGCTACCCACATGGAGCAGCAGACCTCTCCTGTCTGGCCCGCTGCTCCCCTCAGCAGTGTGTTTCAGTGGATCTGCCTGTTCTGCTCCCCAATCTGTCTCTGGTGAATCTTCTCCACCCCCCTCCTCCCCTTCTTCTGACCTACACACTTCTGACTCCTCCCACACACTTCTGACCTACGCTCTAGCTCTTGTATGCATAAATAAATAAATCTTTAAAAAAATGTTTGTTCTACCACAACTACTACTATTATTATTACTACTATTGGTAGTAATCAAGTCAACAAATAATGCTTAAATCAAAGACATTTTCTTTTTGCACTTTGAGTGTACTGGTTGGTTTTTACAGATAATTTCTAGTTTTGGGGAACACATTTTTTCACAGTTTTGTTTTTGGTTGTTTTCATTAGTGTTGCACCTTGAATTTACCTGTTTTCTAAAAGTTTAAAGCCAATGCAAAGTTTTTTAGTATAATCATGTCCCCCAGTTCATGAAAAAAAAATCTTTTAACTAAAATGCTCTACTCATTTGTTCATCTTACTGCTCATTATTTCAAGAAATATTCTAAACATCTACTATAGTTCAGAATCTCCTTCGCCAGCCTGGATTAGAACTAAGATTATGACTCAGTTCTAATTACCTGATTACAAGGTATTCACAGAGCAATGGGGAAAATTAAACAAGGGTATAAATGATTTTGAGAGAATGTGGAGTCATGCAAGAAGCTTGTGGGGGAATAAAAATAAACAAATTTCACTGATAGAACTAAATTGAATTTTTTAATTAATAAAGGAAATAGCATAAGAGAAAATTTTGAGATGAAAGAGAAAGGAACATTTTCTGCAGAGGAAATAGAATAAGTAGGATAGAGGGCTTTGGGTGTAGGTCTGAATTTGGAAACAAAGAAAGAGATGAGAATGATAGATGATAGAGGATTCAGGTCATACCTAGATTTATATACCATCCTGAAGATATTGAAGCATATGGGGAATCACTGAAGCTTCTTAAGTAGAGAAAAGACATGATTAAATTCTAATTTATGTGTCATTAGAGCAGTGTGATGAATCATTGGAGCAGGTTCAGATTGGAAACAAATGGAGTAATCAAGGGCTATTGTGATAATTCAGGTTAGAGATAATGAAGTCTTGACTGAGACAGAAACCATAATATAAGAAGGCATGTAGATGTGGGTCAGTAAGATTTGATAATTGACTGGGTATGAAGAAGAATCTGTGATACCTTTCTAAGGTTAGATTGCACTTTTCAGGGAGTGAGATAGATGAAATGCTCAGTTTTGTGTAAGGCAAGACTGACATGCCAGTGGCCCCCCTCTAGTGGTAGAGAAGGGATGTTCAACATGTCCTTGGCTCCTGGAATAGGGACATCTACTAAGTAAGCAGATGAGGTGGTGGCAGGAAATGGAGAAGCCCCAAAGGACAGTGAGGAAAGCACAAAGCTGTTATATTGCAACACCTAGTAGGTGCTTTAGTCCCACCAGTCCTTTTAAGTAAATGGAGCAGCTTATTATTTTAATGCCTAATATGTTCTATTAATAGAGACATGGTTAGAGAGATAAATTACCAGATTTCTGAGAGCAAAGACGTTTGGATCTCTTAGATGTCTTGGAAGAATTCTTTCAGCTGCTACAAAGAGGCAAAGAATAAAGCACCTAGATATTAAGAAAGTATGAGATCAGAGCAACCTCACACAATTTATATTTTCCAAGAAAATATTAACAGGGGTATTGATAATAATGACAATAATAAGATTAATGATACTGGCACTGTATATATTTCAGCTCACATAATTTCAAAATAATTCCATGAGAGAGGAACTATTATTTTTCCAATTCATTTGAAAGATCAATTCAAGTAAGAGAGAATAAGAAACTTAATCAAGCTCACACAGGAAGTTAGCAAGTAACATAAGATTTAAAATGAAGAAATTGACCCCCTAATGCCATATTCTTAACCATTGTACATATTGTCTCAAATATTAACCAAGTTATAAATTAATCATTTTCTTTTCATGTTTGCAATTTGCTTTCCTTTATAAATTACATAATTATGACTTAGTTATCTATGAAGTAAATAGAAGACAGATTATATAATCAAATTGTATTGGATGTTAACCATTTCAGGTTTTTTGTTCACTTGCTTGGTTCCAGATTGTCTAAATGGATCATATATAATGTGAGTCAACACCATACATGTAGAACAACAAAGTAGGAAACAGATATCAATAAGCTGTTTTTTTGGCAAATTTTGTGTTGGGGGTGAACTACTCAGATTTTTAAAGACATTTGTAAAATTTTGGTCTGTAATAGGATAGATTGTCCCTAAACAGCTTCATAAAATAGTGGCACAGACTTTAGCTGTTGTTAATATCTCAAACAAAACATATCACATGTCTAAGCTTCCTCAGAAAACAGAATCAAAAATGTAAAATGTCTGCATATCCTTAAACGACACATGATAAATAATGTAAATCTGAAAAAAATTCACTCCCTTTATCTTATGAATTAGACTATTTAGATCATCATAAATATTTTTAGATATTTGTGTCTTGATATTAACATATTCAAGTGATAGTTGAGAATATGTAAGTATCTAATGACTGAATAAATGCAAATAAAGCTATTTTTCATGATTATGACAATTAAAACCATGTATACATCCATATTAATGAGCAATTTATAAATATGATTTTATATACCTTGTATTATAGTTATATAAATAATATATTTATATTTTACAAATACTCTTACACCTACCTTCAAAGTAAAAAGCTATTAAATTACATTAAAGGCTTCAGTCATTTAATTTAGATAAACATATATTTGTTCCCGCACACACATGAATACTACACAATTCTGACAAATTTTGAGATCAGTGGAAACATGTAAAGCCCCTTCGATATTTGTTGCTCCCTGGTATACGGTGCTTCCACTCAAATTTCATCGGAAAACAAATTGTATGGTCAATCTGACAATGAGGTGAAGAATAATGTTTTCTCTCCAGTATGGCTTATCATGCCAGATGATAATGATCAATGAATATGTAAATCCTCTTCCTGGGAAGGGGAAAACATGATTGGCAACAACAGCGTAGTTATTCATTTTTTTACTTAAAATTCTAGTTGGATTATCAAATTGATCTTATGTTATTAAAGTTCTCACAAATAAATAATTTTTAATGCTGTAAATATTTGGGTATTTTATAACAAATATTTCTGGGGGAAGAGATGAGAGGAAGACAAAATCAAGTATTTGTGTATATGAGAAAGTATGTCTTATCAAATTCTATCATTTTACCACAGTAATTATCCTTAAATGTCTGATATAGAATAACATACTAATAAAATAGCATTAATTACATAATGATTATTTCATTTTCTATAAGCTTTTTTTACAAGAAATAGTAGTTCATGCTACTTAGTTAAGAAGAAATACCTCTTTATACTTATATAATGTTTTGCAAAATTGTCTTCTTACATGTAGATTCAATTTATTTCTCTCATTTTGTTTAAATATACAGATTAAGATTGGAGTGTATTTCAAAGATATTTTTGTTAAAATTAGCAATAGTAGCAACATTTTAACTCTTAACTTTAAATTCATGATCATTATCTGACAGGAATCAATAACAACGCACTGATAACAATGTCAAGAGATGATGATAGTTTGAACTAAGATGGAGGTAATTGATGTGGATATAAGTAGAAAGATGGCCTATCTTCAAGAGGTAAAATCAGAAGACATGGTTATCAAAAGGGAAAGAGAATGTCAAATTCCATTCTCAAATAGCTAGAGTGATAAAGGGGTAATCTTTGTGATTGAAAATATTTAATCAGTTTGTGGAAGATAGTAAGTTGGTCCTGACCGTAAAGTTTAGTCCTTTACATTTTCTGAAGCAAATTATAAAGAAAAAAAATCTCGTGTTTAAAAAATCAGGTAAATATCAAGTGGAAGCTTGATGCAAATTTAAGGAAATTTTGACTGCATATTTATGCAAAGGTCATGCTGTGAAATCAGATTATAGTATTATAAGTGAATGTGTATATGTGTGTACACACACAAATGCCATGGGATGCTAACTCTCCTAGAATTGGCATAAGAAAAAAGCAGTTTTGTATTGTACTGATCTTTCAAAACAGAGAGCCTGATTTCTTTAGTCAGCTTATCATAAAATGCTTTGATAAGTAAAAACATGAATTATTTTGAGACAAAGTGAACACCCTAGTAAAATAGAATGACATAAATGGCTAGACTAGTTTGTAGCACTTGATCTTGGGGTGTCTTGAATGCACACTCAAGAAATTGATATAGAAGACCTCCTGCCGTCCCACAGAACATTGGATATAATTGAAATTCATACTGCCACCTGCTACTACTGCTTTTGTTGCTATGCAATCTAATGACTAGTCACAGCATTTACAGGCACTTGATGACACTCTGGGGGGAAAAATGGATGTTTTCTTTCTAAAAGCTTTTGTTACTTTTTCTTATTCAAAGGAAAAAAAAATCCATCAAATCCCAAGAAGTATAAATATTTCCTATTAACCAGGAAGGCAAGGATGGGGAACAATAACTTTATGAAAATGCAAACTCAATTCTTTTTAACTCTTTTCACTGATAGACTTGGAAATAGGAAACATTAAATCCTGAGTATCCTTTTGGCCACATGTTGGCATTGTATACAAACCTTCCCTTATTAATTATTGATACTTTTGAGTTGTGCAACATCATTTGGCTTTCAGTTGCCTAGAATGTTTTATAATTCTCTATAGTTACAATAAAATACAATAGTCATGCAAATTACCATTGGTAATAGCATTTTAATTAGATTTCATGCAACAGTGATTAATTGGTTTCCATCCTATAGAAAATATGACTACTTTACCCCTTCCATTAGCTTCTTCTGACCACAAACCAACATACCGTTCTTCCCCACCACCCATGTCTAACCAAAGGTCAAACCAAATTGTTTGCTCTTTTGTGGATGAAACTGCCTTAGTATTTCTGCCAACCCCCTTCTGTTTTGCTTAAGCTTATGTTCCCCAACTTTATTTTTCAACAGTAGCCCTCATTTACTATTGTTACTCATGCTCTTTCTACTTTCACCACAACTCCTACAGCTTCAATAACTGAGGTTTGTGAAAACCAAACCCAACCAAGCCATAAAACATGGCCCCAAGCGTATCACTTATTAGCTTAAAAAGGTTCACTTTTCTGAGTAAATACCTCTGAGCATTCCTGATTCTTGTGTGTGTACTTATGTGTGTATCTTAATAATTGAATATATACATAAAGTTCAACAATTAAAATACACTTTGACTTAGGTTTCCTTGTTATGAAAGTTGTACATTCACTGAACAGGAATGAATTGAAAGAAAATAATGCCGATAAAACATTGCAAGTTAATACAGCGCCTTAGCATCCTATCATATTATTTTATAAAATGATGATATATATTTTTTTTAAGTTTAGAAATGATGTAAAATATTTCTCCTTATGTTTTTAAATAAGCAATGTGATGGGTTAACAACTCTTTAAGACAGGATTTGACTGTTTCAATCTGTAATGCTTACCTTAGCTTCTAGACTAATGCAATTGTTTATAGGCAATGCTTATTAACTTCAAATTTTCCAAATAACCTGACAGAAGGAAATTAAAAATAGAATTTTCCAAAAGTTAGTTAATTATAGATAGTAAATTTTGTTATGCAAATGCAAATATGAATTCCCAGAATGATTATGTTTTTCAAAACTCATGCTAAGCTGGTAAATTAAAAGTCACCTTTTATTTACGGTGTGAAATTGTCAATCAAATTGAAGGTTGTTCAATTACAAGAATATATATGTTTCTACATATACTTGATCTTTTTTATTTGAAGGAGATGAGGGATGTAATTTTAGATTTTTGAAGTATCTCTGTGGAGCTTTGATATACCAAGATAAAATATGTCTTTACCCTGAATTAAATTCTTTCAATATTTAAAGTAAGGCTCAATATAAAATTTGGCTTTCTGAGGATTTCTATTAACTCATTCACTCCACAAACTTTCTCTTTATTATCTATGGAAGCTGGTTCATTCTGATTCATTCTAATTGTCATTCTACTTCTAGCACAGGGATGATAGAAAATTACAACTAATAGGATATATATTAGCTACAATTTAAGTCCATGTGCATTGAGACTATCTAGTAAATCTTTAATAACATTTAATAAAAAAATATCTTTCTGATTATATATATATATGCTTGATATTGCCACGTGATTCCTACCAGGCTTTTAAACATATATACCCTTCCATGGCCACTCTTTATACAGTGTATGTTTTCTGAAAAATATTTTACTCTTCCTGTTTTCTGTTTTGAATGGCTTTACTGGCTCTTTATTTTTATTTCTGCTGTTCCATATAGCTTCCTTATTTTATTTGTTACATAATTTTACATGTCATTTGTTGTGATAATATGATCACTGAAATGCATGTAACTTCACACCTTCCACTTTCATCACAGCTATTTTTTCCAAACATGTTCAGAGGCTTTTAAAATAAACCTCAAACAAAGGCTGCCACAGTTATTGAAGAACAAGGATTATAGTAGGAATTTTACTTATGCATTCATAAAGTCCTTAAAGAAACATCATGAGCTCATTTTATATGAGATAAGTCTTTTCCTCAAAGGGTCTAAAGTCTAAAGGATAAGTCAGATCCTTATCTCAGGTGTATTTGATTCCAGATGCCAGATCTTTTTATTAAACAAGCTTCAGTTCTTTGTTCTGAATTACATAACTGAGAGTTACAGATTTTTGTCTTTGAGTCAGGTCTCATAGGCCCTATAAATGCAGCTGTCTCTTTTCTATTCTAGCAGATGGCCTCTGCAGAAGAACTTGGTGTGTTTGTGAAGTTCCTCAGTTACATCAGTTTAGACCCTTTCAGATGGATGTGAGATATCCACACAAATTCTCCAAAGTATAGAGGATTTCTGTGCATATGAAAAAATGACGGTAGACCTTTGTTCTACCTTTGAGTAAAACACAGGAGGGATGATTTGGTTCAGTTTTAGTGTATCTACACCTGAAAGGAGCATAGAAGAGTTATTAAAGAAATACTTAGGGAAACCACACTAAGTAACTTGTGACAGCACAACTCCCTAAATCCTAGTGATGGGCTTTAAGACACTTCCTATGATGAGTTTTATAACAATTTACACATTACCATATGAATCAGATAGGGCTTTTAGTAATAAAGATCCCAAAGTGGAGTAAAATGAATAGGAAGCAACAGACATTGGAGACCTTGAAAGCAAGTACTTATTATATCGGGGATGTAGTATTTCAACAAAAAACACTGAAAGTCAACCATGATATGCTAGGTTTACACATCTTGTAATCACAACCCCAATTGTTATTAATATCATTTGTTTGCATTTTCTTCCTTGCTATGTAGTAGATCCCTGTATAATCATTCACTTATGCACTCTCATTGTGGAAATTAACAACCAGCCCATAGTAGACGACTAGTAAATATTTGGATGAAATGCATGAGTGAGTACATGATTGACTGGCATCCTCGTTGGGGATGTATTTGGTTTAGCCTGTCCTAGTCACAACCGAAAATGTTTTAACTTATTATTCAAGGTCCAAGTCAAATATTTCCTCCTCCCCTGAGAATCTTCAGGTAAAAATTCTATTTGTTTCTAAATTTATTCATATCTACTACTAAATTAAATACAACTTTTGTAAAAATCTTCAAATATCACTATATGATGCTCTCCTTGATGAGACCATCAAGTTTCTTGTATTCATCAAGTTTCTTTGTATTCATACATTTTGACATCAAGTACAGTGCTAAGAAATCGATGTATTTACTAAATGTATGATGAAATAATAGGTTTCCCACACAAGAACATTAAGGATCCATGTCAGAAATGGGGAATTCTTGAAGTTCTTCATAAATAGTCACCCCAAGGGAACTTTCTGGTCATGGGGTCTTATTTCTCTTCTGAAAACATACATCTCTAAATGTAGTATCGTGATTAAAAGTTGAGATATCTGAATTTGCGATGAAGTCATTCACTGAAGGGGAACAAAAAATAATTCATGTTCAGAATTCTGATGGTGAGGAGACTCAAATTCTGTGTGTAACTTAAATTATAAGTTGAAATTTGACTTTGATATTCCAGGTGGAAACTATACTCCAAAGTAAGGAAGGAAAAGAAAATAATTTTCCCTTTCTGTCTCTGAAAAACATCCAAGTAAATGGTAACAGTGACTACTTCTAAAAGGATAACTGGGTGAGGGCACAGAGTAGAAGAGAAATGGACCTCTCATATTGAACTCTTTTACATCTTTTTAATATTTCAGTACTTGACCTGTTTATCCATTAACAATAAATGCAATAATTTACAAAACTTGCAAATAACATTTCTCATATATTAACAATGAACTCAGAAATAAGTAAATATGTATCGTTAAAAAGATTCATATTTAATATAGCTACATTTCCTTTAAACTTGTTTTTTGCCTATGAGGCATCATTAAAATATTAAATTGTGTAATTTTAAAAGTCCATTATTTCACTTTTTTATCACTAGGTTTTCAATTTATATGGAATTTATTATTTTATATGGTGTGAATAGGAGATTGGGAAATTGTCTTGCTTTGTAATTGTATATGAACAGCCTATTAAGAAAATTTATTTTTCCAGCATTATTTGCTGAAAATATCCTTTTCCTATTGTGATATTTTCACAATATAACGAATACCTGAATCATGTAAGACTGTTTCTGGACTCCCTGTTTTGTTGTGTTAGTTTTAACTATAGTTTTGCTGTAGATGTAATTGTAACACGTTAATCACTATCAACTTAAATCTTGCTATCTGATAAAGAAACTTGTTTGACTTAATGTGCAGGGTGTGTGCTGTGTGTGTGTGTGTGTGTACAGAATATGTATCAAAATTTGTAAAGGACATATAAAAGTAAATAACTAAAACACTTTGTTCACTTTTTAAATGGACAAAAAATTGAAATGGGAACTTCACAGAAAAAAACGACATCAAAATGAGCACACAGGGCCTCCCTGGTGGTGCAGCGATTAAGCGCTGCGCTGTGAAGCTGTAGGCAGTGGTGACGCAAGTTCAAAGCCCAGCCCGGGAGATTCCCACATGGCGGCAGGCCTCTCCTGCCTCACCCACTGCTCCCCTCGGCAGTGCATTTCCGTCGATCTGCCTGTTCTGCTGCCCACTCTGTCTCTGGTGAACTCTCTCACTGTCCCACACCTCTGGCCTGTACCCAGCTTGCATGCATAAATAAATAAATCTTAAAAAAAAATACTTTTCCACTGTATATATAAAAAAAAAACTGAGCACACAAATGTGTTAAATGCCATTTAAAAAAAAAGGCAATGCAGTTTAAAATGGCATTGACAGTGTGAATGAAATTTTTAAAAAAGCAGAAATGGCAGTATTATCGACTCAGAAAAATGTGAAGCAATTGGAACTCTTGTACACTGTTGACAGAAGAGTAAATCTGTACAACCACTTTGGAAAATATTTGCTGGCAACTTCTAAAATGGAAATTATGCTGTCTGTAAGACAGTAATTCCACACACATGCAACAGAAATGCATACACATGAGCACTAAGAAACATGTATTAGAAGTTTCATAGCAGCATTAATAGCAATAGCCCCAAACTAGAAAGAATGCACAAAATAATTATCAGATGAATGGACAAATAATTAATACATAGGGAACTAAATAATTATACCATTCAATAATCCATAGGAAGCTACTGAACACTTGAAATTTGGCAAAAAAAAAAAAAAACCACAACTGATTCATAATTTTTATATTGGTTGCATGTTGATAACATAGATGCAATGGATTAAATAAGATTTATAAATTGCATTTACACATTTTTACTTTTTGGATGTTACTATTAGAAACTTTAACATTACATCCTTGACTCATAATGTTCACTATTGAATCAAATTGCTATACAAACATGAAAAGCAGCAACAAACTGTTGTCCCTCAACAACTAGAGAATTTCACAGCAATAGATCGAGTCCTGGAAATGCACATAATACACACCTATTCTTTCACCTGTATAAAGTTGAAAACAGATGATGCTAATCTTCAGTGGTTACCATTATTGGAGGAACAGTAAGTGAAACACTGAGGACTATTTAATACCAATATTTGAATAGGGTGATAGCTACATGGATGCATTTATTTTATAAGACTTAACTGGACTAGGATTGATGCATTTTAGTCTATGTATGCTACACTTGAAGAGAAATGTTTCAGAAATGTTGTTATTAGTATTGTTACCCAGGTCATTCATTGTTCCCTGGACTATTTCTCAGGTCTCTGTAGTAAAATTACTAATAGCACTTTTAAAATGTTTTGCATGTGTCATCACTTTAAAAAAAAAAAAAAAGATTTGTTTATTTATGCACACAGAGCTGGGGTGTAGGCGGACATGAGAGGATTCACCAGAGACAGAATGGGGAGCAGAACAGGCAGATCTACTGAAACACACTGCTGAGGGAGCAGCGGGCGAGGCAGGAGAGGTCTGCTGCACCATGTGGGAAGCTCCCTGGCTGGGGATCGAATTGGTGCTGCAGTGGCTGCCAAAAGCTTCATTGTGCTGAGACCTAACCCCTTGTGCCACCAGGGAGGCCCCCTGTCATCACTTTTGAATTTCACAAGCCCATGTTGAAAATAGAGAGTTTGAGGTTTAGAAAAGTTAAGGGACATTAACAGGATATACTGCTGGTTTGTATTGGAACTCAGTTGGATGAAAATCTATGTTATTCAAAAGTGTGGGGTAGTCTGTCACTCTGGCTCTTAAACTTTCTTATCCATTTTCTTCTAGAGATATCCTTTTCATTTTCTCAGAACCAGATAGCTCTGATATCAATTTGCAGTGCAGTATTAGTGGTGCATTATTTTCTACTTTCCTGTATAATAATCGTATTAAAGGCCTTGGCCCAGAAAAAAAGGGTACAATGTTTTCGATGGGCTCAGTAAAAGAAAGTTTTATTATTTATTTATTTTGCAGATTATTCTACTGTGGTAGATGACCTTCTTAATCTAGAAGGAAAAAGAAAAAAAAAACTGCTGGTTCTGCTGGTTCTGCTGACAAATGGAGAATTTTACATATCCTATCGAAATTGTCTTTGTGGAAGCACATTTCCCTGATGTAGAAAGTATATTTTTGTAATAGTTTCTTTTATGATTTACCATATCTAATTTGTCTGATGTCATGCCCTCAATTTGCAGAAATATAAACAGTTTTCTTCAGTAGCAGCTTGGTTATATTTGGATATAGTAGCTGAAATGCATTAAGTTTCTCTCTGATATTAATATTTGATTTTTAAAAATGCTCTGAAGATGTTTAGTATGGCAGCATTTGCACTATTTGGAGGACAAATGTGAGTGTCATTTGCTGATATTTGTTCCCTTCTATCTTTACATTCACATAGTGCTAATTTTAGTCTGTGAATTTATCTTTTTACTTTAATGTCATCCATTATATACGTAAATATACATATATGCATAGAAAATTTATATTTATATCATATATATCATGTACATGTGCACATATATAAATGTGTAAAATATTTAAAATTAATAACTATAACTTATTTTTAAAGATTTATTTATTTTTACATACAAGCTGGGGTGCAGGCCAGAGGTGTGGGGCAGTGAGAGAGTTCACCAGATACAGAGTGGGGAGCAGAACAGCAGATCGACTGAAATACACTGCTGAGGGGAGCAGCGGGCGAGGCAGGAGAGTTCTGCTGAGCCATGTGGGAAGCTCCCAGCTGGGCATTGAACTAGAGCTGCAGCTGCCCACAGCTCCACAGCGCTGTGCTTAACCCGTTGCGCAACCAGGGAGGCCACAAAGAATAACTATAACTTGTCCAGGTTTTTAATTACTGTTTCAATTTCACTGCTTGTGATTGGTCTGTTTAGGTGTTCTATATCTTCTTTGTCTAGCTTTGGGTGATTGTATAGTTTTAGGAATTTGTCCATATCTTCTAGGTTGTTATATTTGTTTCCGTATAGCTGTTTATAGTAGTCTCTGATTATTTTTCTTATTTTTGCTGTGTCCGTTGTGATTT
>PVIJ01009250.1:0-68059 GCA_004024925.1 Scalopus aquaticus
GACTGTAGCCAACAGTCCCAGGGGAACTCATACAATGCTTTATAGGGCACTATTCATGGATGGATCACAGGGGCTGTCATATCCTTCAAACTCTCAATTGACTTTCTCCATATACGAATTTGGCAACATAGACTAGTCATTTTGTATAAAGGGTCTGTACAAAATAATAAAATTTATGGAATTGAAGAATTGAGACCAGCTTTAGAGCATGTATTTATTGGAGTCCAGCATCTTTTATTACCAAATGTGTTCAGGACCTTGGCACGCACCCCGGCCAGTTTCTGTGCTGCTGCGGCCTCTCCCGCATTTCACGTGGTGCTCAGCCGAATTCACGGCATGTCCATCGAGACCGCCACTGTATATTGATTTTTTACTTGTTTAGACTCCCAGCCATGGTTTGTAAAGTCTGATTTCCCAGACTCTGTAAATCTAGTTGAAGTTATCAAAATCACTTTGTTCCAGGAATTCCAGGGAAATGTGAGTGCCCGCCAGCTGGTCAGAATTGGCTGTTCATTCGTAACAAGGAGGAAATGCAGAGAGTTGTGAGAAAGGATAGTGAGACTGGAATGTGAGCTTCTCTTTAAAGAATCTGATGCTTTAGGAATTCTTCCACATGTCTTATCCCCTAACACATTTTTACGATGTTCTTATTAATGTGTGCAGATTTCCTGGACAGAGACAAGAACTTAGTTATTCTCAAAGCTCTTTGAAGCCAGGAGTGAGAACACGGACCCAAGGCCCGTGTTGGATAAATGCCCAGAAGCGAGGTAAATAGGTTGTCCCCTTTAGCCCGGCTGATGAATTCCCCAGCATGTCACATGACTGAGTGAGGCGCAGGGCTGTTTCAAAGTGGTGAAAATAAGACTGGTCACCAATAACCCATGTGGCTCTTAAGTCCACTATTTAAATGCAGGTGTGTGTGTGTGTCAGGGGACGGGGTTATATGTGATAGAAGAGAAGGATGGGCTTCCGTAATAACTTGGGGATGACCCACTATCAGAACGATTGACTTAACTACCAGTGACTCTGAGACCAGGCATTCAAAGCCTAGAGCCTGTGAGTTTGGGCTCACTGGTGAGAAAATTGCCTTTTGAGAGCTGTGAATGCTTTCCAGATATCAGGAAGGAGGACTATGGGAGCATTAAGTGGTACCCACTTAAAAAAAAAAAAGAAATGCTTCCTCTCTAGAGACAGACCATGGTATTTGGGAGCTCCTTGGGTCAGGCTGGGGCAGCTGCTGGCTGTGCCCCTCACTGGGCTGTTCTGGCTGTGGCTCTTACTGTCCTTGGGTCCCTGGGGTTCCTGATTGGTTCCTAAAATGCTCTGTTCTTATCAGAGAGAAGGCGAAAGCGAGATGCCAATAGCTGTAGGTGCAGTGTCTTTTTCTCCCAATGTTTGATCTCTCCAGTAGCTCGGATCCTTTTTACTGGGAATCAACCAGCTGGTGAAGAAAAAGCAGAGCATGTGATTCTAAGCTTTGAGGGTAGAAATTGGGCTCTTTTATAGCATATTCCCATCCCCTGTAGGCTCAGCATGTGTGGCATTGATTTCAGCAGACTTTAGTCAAACACCAGGTGCTTTGCTAGGCAAGAAAATACAAAGGTGAGTAAGTAGCCCAAAACCTCAAGGAAGACTCGTAGATACTTACCAACATATGACAGAGTAGAGTACTTTGATTATTCACACATTCATTTCAACATAGTTCGCTGGGTTTTAGGCACTGGGGATGCAGGGATTGATGATATGGCCTTGACAGCTAATGTGTGTGTAGTCTAGATTTGAGTCTACATTAAGTGTAGTAGAAACCTTGAGAAGCAAGTTGTAAATTCTGCCATATTTGTGAAGGTGGAGAAAAGCCAGGGACAGTTCCCAACGACCACATGAAGGCCTTGGGGCTAGAAGCAGAGAATGTATGTCCACCCAAAACCTGCACATCAGATGGTGCTAGAAACTTTATCCATAATTGCCCAAACTTGAGCAACCAGCCTGTCTTTGAGTGGCTGGATAGATAAAACCATGGCCCACCTTTATCAGGAAATACTACTCTGCATTCAAAAAGAAATGAACTGTCAAGTGGTGAAAGACAGGGAGGAACATTAAGTGTACATTGCTAAGTGAAAGAAGGCAGTCTGAAAAATCTACATATATGTGATTCTAATTATATGGCCTTCTGGAAAAGGCAAAACTATAGAAAGAATAAAAAGACCAGGAGTCGCTGAGGTTTCTGAAGGGGGTAAGGATTGACTAGGTAGAGGACATTGGTCTTTTCAGGATGGTGAAACTATCCTGTGTGATCCTGTAGTGGTGGATACAGCATGTTACATATTTGTCAAAGTCCATAGAACTCTACAACACAGAGTGAATTCTAATATGAAGTAGGGAGTTAGGGGGATAATAATCTGTTGATACTGACTCAATAATTGCAACAAGACGACCTCACTAACACAAGAGGTTAATATAGGGACATTGTGTGTATGGTGGGGAGAGATATATGGGAGCTCTTTGTACTGTCTGCTAATTTTTTTAAATTGAACATGGTGTTTTAACATAATTTCAGATGTGCATTATTAAAAATTGTCTGCATATACTATGTTCGGTTCACCACTAAAATTCCAATTCTGTCCTTCACTATACAATTGACCCCTTTCATCAGATTCACCTACTCTTCACCTTCCTTCTCTTCTGATAACCACTAAGTTGTCTTACAGTCTAAAAGTTTATTTTTGTTTTATCTAGTTCATTTATTAGGTTTCTCTATAAAACACATCTGTGAAATCATACTGTATTAGCCTTTCTCTGTATGACTAGTTTAACTGAGCATAATACCTTCAAGGGCCATCCATGTTGTTGGAAATGACAGGATTTCATTTTTTATTGCTGTGTAATATTCCGTTGTGTACATATCTCAGGTCTTCTTTATCCAAATGTCTGTCTATGGCCACTTAGCTAGTTTCTACTTCTTAGTTACTATAAATAATGCTACAATAAACTTGCAGTTACATCTGTCTCTTCAAATTAGTGTTTTTGTATTTTTTTGGATAAATACCCAGAAGTGAAATAAACAGATTGTCTAGAATTTCAACTTTTAGTTTCCTGAGAACTCTCCAGCCTGCTTTCCCTAATGGTTTTACCAAGTGATCATCCCACCTGCAATGTACAAGGGAGAAATAAACTTTCTGTGGACCTTTTAAAAATTGTTCTAGCAATTAAAGTCTATTATTTTTAAATGGAGGAGGGTACCGCCAGGGCCAGCGGTGGGGAGGAAATGACAGAAATTAGCAGCTGAGTGTGAGAACAGCATGAGAAGGACCAGAGGAGTGCTGGGGGCTTGTGGTCTCAGTATACAGATGTGGGACGTGGGCGGCAATGCCTGGACGTCCCCAGAGACGGAAATGAAGAGGCTAATTGTGTGTGGTATCTGTCCCAGAAGGGTATAACTTCTGCTCTTTCTGTTTCCAGCAAAGAGCCCCGGGAAAAGTGTTGCTGGATGCCGTTTGCAACCACCTCAACCTCGTGGAGGGGGACTATTTTGGCCTCGAGTTTCCCGACCACAAAAAGATCACGGTACGTGACTGCAAATTAATGTTGCCATTTGACACTCTGTTGGACTTGGGGAAAGAGCGTCCTTGGCACCTTTCTTAACTGCACTGAAGTAGAAGAAAAGCATCACGATGCCTCTGTTTTCTGTTTTTGAAAGTAACGTGTTTGAGGTACACATTCAAGCAAAATACGCATGAAGGCTCTCGGGCCTTGCTCCCCACCTCTCTCTCCAGGAGCCGCCATCACTAGTTTGGTGATAAAAGGCTGCGTGCGTGCATGTGCAGACATGTGTACTTGAAATCCAGGAAGGCAAGGAAACAATCAGTGGCCCATGCCTTCACCCCCAATTAATGCATCAGGGAGACCTTTCCTTTTCCACTCATAGAATCCACTTCTGAACCACACACAGCTCATGCTGTCCTACCGAAAGGCTGTGCTGCCATCTGTAACCTCTGTTGGGAGGATGTATACTGGGATGCTTCTGGATCTTTTGCCATTACGTGTAATGCTGCAGTGAACATTCTAGTATATTCTAGGTCATCTTGGCACTCATGACCAAGTGTTTGACTTTTCAGATCCAAAGACATGGAATTCCTTATCAATGGGCTCAGCCTTTTTAATAAGTTGACAATTTTTTTTTTAAAGATTTATGTATTGCGTACAAGTTGGGGTGTAGGTCAGAGGTGTGAGGGGTGAGAGGATTCACCAGAGACAGAGTGGGGAGCAGAACAAGTGAATCTACTGAAGTACACTGCTGAGGGGAGCAGTGGGGAGACAGGAGAGGTCTGCGGCGCCATGTGGGAAGCTCCCTGGCAGGAGAATCGAACTCGTGCTGCAGTGGCTGCTGAAAGCTTCATAGTGCTGCAACTTAACCCTTTGCGCCACCAGGGCGGCCCTTTAAGTTGACAGTTTTTTGAAGGTTTCCCTCATTTGAACTCAACATTTAAAGCACAGTGAACAGCTACTATTTGTCTCTTGGTTGATGGCACCATCTTTAGGTTGTATCCAGGCTACGTGTTGCTCACCCTGCTTTAGGCTGTGAGTTCACTGACTGCATTTCACTTTGTTCTTTCCTGGAGCACACACCCAGGACTTTGGCTCCCTGAGCTCCTGCACTGAGAATCCAAAAATAGTGAGATGCAGAGAATGTGTGACCCAGGGGGGCTCGGGTCTCAAGTCAGCAGTCAGGCAAGGCAGGTAATACAGTCTGCAGAGCCCGCGGGCGTTGGGCAGTGGGGACAGAAACCACAGTTATGATCCCCCAAACTGAGTCCCATGAGGCCAGGAGGAGGTGACTGAATGAAAGAATGTTCTGGAATGAGGGGACACCCCTCATACAAAGACCAGAAAATAGAATATTCATGTATCTGGCTGGAGTTGAGAGACCCGGGGGAGGAGGGCTTTGGTGACGTGAGCTAGAGACAGTCGAGAGGTGAGAGAGAGTGGGGTCTCGAAAGACTTTCTACACTGCCGGCTTCCAATAGGAATATAACAGGAGCTGCGTATGCAAACTCGAACTCCTAGTAATTATGTCACAAAGGGGTTTTACAAGTGACATTCATTTAGAAATCTATTTTATTTCATCGAAAAGACCCCAGAACATCACTTTAACATGTAACCCATCTAAAAAGCTATGAATAAGATATTTTTCATTCTTTTCATGTGAGGGTTTAGAATCTGGTGTACTTTCAACACTCAAGCCCCTCTCGAGTCAGTTCTGTAGCTACCTGTTTGGAAACTATGGATGCATTTTATTTTTTTAAGATTTATTTATTTCTGCATACAAGAACTGGGGTGTAGGCCAGAGGTGTGGGGTGGTGAGAGGATTCACCAGACACAGAGTGGGGAGCAGAACAGGCGGATCCGCTGAAGTACACTGCTGAGGGGAGCAGCACGGAGATAGGAGAGGTCTGCTGTGCCCTGTGGGAAGCTCCCTGACCGGGGATCGAGCTCGTGCTGCAGTGGCTGCAGATAGCCTTATTGTGCTGAGACTTAACCCGTTGCGCCACCAGGGAGGCCCTATGGATGCATTTTAAAGGGGATGTGATCCAGCTGATTTATGGCTTAGGAAGGAAACGGTGACCTGTTAGGGACAGGACAAAATTAGAGTCAGGCCTTGCAGCTCCAGTGGGAGTGATGCTGCTGGAATTAAGGGTGAGTTGGTGAGGGGGTGCCTGAAGGAGGTGGGGGAATGTGGAAGTTCAGGTACCCCTGAACTGGGAATCCGAGTGAATGGCTGGTGAGTGGGGCAGGCTCAGAGCAGCTTGGCTTTCTGGCTTCTTCAGCAGGGAGACAGTGCTGCCAAGGCCAAGGCCAAGGCTTTGAGGATGTGGTGACGGTGATTCCCGCCCCAGACACTGGACTTGGGCAGCAGTGGACATCCTGGCCAGGACACCCTTGGGCAGCACCAGTAGATGTGTTTCCTAGAAGGCAGCAAGAAGATCATAAGTGAAATTCGGATTCAAGAATTGCACAATTAAATACTAGTGGGAACTCTGAAGCTGGACGAGAGCGTAAAGTGAGAAGGCAGCCCGAGGAAGCCCAGCATTTAGGGGGTGGACAGAGAAGGCGCGCATGCAAAGGGGGGCAGACAGGGAGGTACACACCCAGGACATCTAGAAGGGGCAGACAGCAGGAGAGGAGGTCGGGGTGAATCTGTCACACACCTGGAAATGGATGCAGATGATGTCCTTGACTTATTCCTGCCTCCAAGCACCCGTGGCCAGTTTTTGGGCGGAACGTTAAGTGGCCGCACCTGTCTCCCAGTCATCTTGCTGACGTGGCAAATGACCACACACTGATCTAATCTCATTCCACATTCATAGTTTCAGCCCACAGTGACTGAGCCCGCCCTGTGTCAGGTGACACCTCCTGCTACAGAAGGTGTTTGCTGGAAAGTGACAGAGAGTATGAGGTAGTGACTCCCACGTAGTAGAAGTGAGCAGCTTAGCCAGACATGGGCACGGCCAGCAAGCCCATGGACGTCATCTCCCGCTGTGTGCTCTGTTAAAATAGCGATTCTCCAAGCACTGGCAGAGATGCTGCCTCGTTATTTCTAGCAGCCCTGCCTGCATTACTGCAAGGTCGTGAGCACTTTCCCTGGCCCCTCTCTCCCTCTTCCAGTTGAGCTGGAACTTTGCTTCCTAGAGCGTTAACTAGCAGCGTCAGGACACTGAGACTGAGAATCGCTCCCTGTCCAGCTCCACCAGCCGCTAACAGCACAGCCAGATTCTCGCCATTTTCTTCTGACCCAAGTTCAGTATCTTTGGGTCAACAATGGGCGCCTCTCCTTTGCCTGGATATTAGGGGCCTGTTAGTCTTCCTTGGTCGCTCAAGGTCTGATTCTTTCAGTTTTTATAAGGCTTGACCTTTGACGGTTTTACAACTTCCTTATATGTTTGGGAATACGTTCAAAGACAAAGTACAGAAAATCCACCCATGATAATTTAAAGGGTCCAGGGTTATTTGTTATGCCTTGTCCCAATGAAAGTCACATGAGTGTTTCCCAGGTGCCAGAGTGTTCCAGTCCCTGTGAACACAGCAGGGAACGTGACCCACATTTAAGAGCCGGATCAGCAAACTTCTCAGTGAGGGGCCTGTAGGAAAGGCTGAATCCAGCTTTGCAGGTGAAGTCTCTGCCGCAGCTGTTCACTCAGTCCTGGAATATAGCGCAGCTGAACGGAAGCAACTCACACCTGCTCCAGAGAGCAGTGTATGACTCAGCTGCAGCATGGCGCTGGGCTTCCTCCCAGTATTCTTTCCAGAAAGACCCAGTCCCCTCCCTGTTTCTGATAAAGCTCTGCCTTAAAGAGGAGGCCAGTTTACAGTTACTCAGCTCAGAAGTGACAGGGCCAGGATTTCAGTTCAGATCTGTCACCTCCCACTCCCACCCTCTCTGTCAATCACACAGCCCCCACCCGAGACCTGAGTTCCTAGGCCTTGAAGAGTAAATTGCTTGGATGGAATGAGTCCCTGATGATGGAGGCTGGCATGTGGAAGCCACGAAGAGGGTGCAGGAGAACTTCTGGGGTTTGGCCACATTTGTTCCTTGATCTCAGTGCTGGTTCTGTGGGTGAAGTCAATTTGTAAAAATTCAGTGAGCTGAACCTTTGGAACACGTGCACTTTGTATGTTTGTGTGTTCCATAGAAGTAGACCCCCAGAAAGCAAGGTGGAAGTTCACAGGACCAGGAATCGTGACCAAGGCACCAGAGGTGGGTTCACAGAATCTATTTAGGGAGCACCAAGGCCAAGTCACTATGGGATAACTTGGGCTGGATCCTCCTGTGTGCCCAGGCGAGCTGCTTACAAATCTAAGCTTTGTGCCCTGTGGTTTTTCTGTTTCCCGGATTCTGTAAAATGCTGACGTCCAGCCAGGAGGTATAGTGTAGAACAGATGAGTGAGCTCAGAGGCCGGCCCCCAAATCACCACTCTGCTTCTTAAAAGCAGGAAGACTTGGGCAAGTGATTGGCCTTCCGAGCCTCATTTTGCTCCTGGGTAAAATAGGGGTGATAGTGGCCACCTCGTGGGGTTTTGAAAAGCCCAAACAGAACAATATGTACAGACATGTAGTCCAATGTCTGGGACCTCTTCAAGTATTGAGAAAGTACCAATCAGGGAAACTAAGATGGGCACTGCCATCGTTTTGTTTTTTTTTACTGTGATCGAAAACACAGAATGTCACATTTGCTCCCTTCACCATTCTGGAGTGGCTGGGTCAGCAGGGTTAACTCTGAACATAGTGTCGCAAATCTCTAGAACTTTCATCTTGCAAATGAAGACTCTGTGACATTAAACTGCAGTTCACTTTACCCTTTCTCCCTGCCCCAGCACCCACCATTTGACTTTCTACCCTTGACCCCAAATGCCTCATCTGAGTGGGATCATAACAGTTCTTGCTCTCTGTGACTCCCTCATTTCACTCAGCATGATGTGCTCAAGGCTCATGTGATAACATGAGAGTCATGCTGCCTTTGGGGGCTGACTTACATATTCCACTGAGTGGCGGACATACTTCTCCACTCAGCTGTTGATGACATTTAAGTTGCTTCCACCTTTGGCGGTTGCGAATGATGCTCTATGGATAGTGGGTGTGTCCTCACTGTGTTTCAGTGCTCCTCTTGGGGTCATTACCTTTGCCAGACTTCTTTGGAAGGCTGCTCACTTAGCTGTTAAACTAGGAGGACCCTGGGTCTCAAGATGCCTGAGCAGGGCCATCACACTGGGGTAGCCCAATTATTCATGACTTGTGGGCAACTAGTTGCCCCCAAAGTCTTTGGCATGCAAGGCTGTGCACCCCTGTCCTTGGGTGGTAAATTCAGGCAGCTCCAATTCCAGCCCAGCCTTCCACCGTCTCCTCACCGCTCCCATCCTGGAAGCATCCTCAGGGTGTCCTTCATAGAAGAGCTTTAGAAAGATGACTGGGAGAATGAATGGATTCTGTGATGTACAACAAGTTTCCCCAGAGTAGACATAAATTAGTGATCATTAGTAATCAGTCATGCTCTACTCGGGTAGACGTGTCTGGTAGCTTGTCAATTAAGAGGCTGATCACAGTGCACACGCCACTTTGGCCGACTGTCATCCCCGCGTCCAGACACGTGTCCCCAGCGGATGGCCTTTAGGAGCAAAGAAGTCTTTCAGTCAGTTTTTTTTAGGGTTGGCGCTTTCCTTGACTTTGTACTTAATATACCAGCTAATTGGTACCTGCAGTCTGAAGGCTGGGAAGAGGCCAGAAAGACACTGAGCAGCCATCAGGGGTGAACTCAGAGCTAACTATCCGGAACTTTTGTTCGGGGCCACAGTCTCTGCTATACATTTAAATGCAGTTCATTTGACCTTCACATCAGGGGTTGGCAAACTTTTTCTGAAAAGAAAAAAACAAAACAACAAAACAGGGTAAACAGGTACTAAGTATCAATATGTTAGGCTTTGCAGACCCTGTCATCTCCATGGCAACACCCAATTTTGTGGCCATCGCTGAAAAGCAGCCACAGACTGTGCATGACTAAATAAGTGAGCATGATTGTGCTTTAATAAAACTATTTGTGGGCACAGGTATTTGAACTTGCTAGGGCTTTTGCTTGTTATGAAATATGGTGCTAGTTTTGTTTTTTCTTTTTCCCAGCAACTTACAAATATAAAAGCCATTTTCCTAGCAACTTATAAATATAAAAGCCAGTCTTTGGGGCTGTCAGAGCATTGAAAAACAGCAAGGACACACCCACTATTCATAGAACATCAGTCACAATTGCCAAGGGTGGAAGCAACTTAAATGTCATCAACAGCTGAATGGAGAAACAAACTGTAGTATGGCCACTACTCAGTGGAATACTATTCAGCCCCCAAAAGGCAGCAAGCCTTTTTTTTTTTTTTTAAACATGGGCCTTAGTTTGCCTATCTGTGATTTCTATTATTTTTCCAAAGTGGGTGTTTTATTGTCCATGTCTTATGGTGAACAAAATCAGATAGAGAACTTGACTGGTGCTTAACAGTGATCTGTGACACCAGGTTGGTAACTGTTACAGAATTTGCCCTCAGACTCACTGTCTCCATGGCCCAGCTGATTCCTTGTTCTGCCCCGCCCAGTCTTGAAACGCTGTGAGTGATGTATCTCCTCGCCCTGCTGCAATACGGCCTATACACCTCTGTTTAAACATTTGCTTTGTCATTTAGCAGCTGATGGATTCTGACCGTCTTTGATTTTATACTTTATCTGAAAACATAGGATGAATGCATGACTATTTTACATGGTTATCGTGAGGATTAATTCAGATACTTCACAGAATGATCCCAGCAGGACACCTGTTTTATTTTATTCCTGCACAGTTGCTCAGAAAGCAATGAGGCCTGTCCACCAACCTATTAAAGCTGCCTTGCTCAGTGATCCAATAAAACAATTCTGATTTCTTATAAATAAATACTGTAAAGTTCAGGGGAAAGATAGGCTTGGTTTGATCATTTTATATTCTTCTCCATGCCAAGAGAAAAGCCTTGCCATTGGTAGGTGTTAAAGCTAGGGTGGCCATAACAAAATACCATTGACTAGGCAGCCTGAACAGCAGATACCTATTTCCTCACCATACTGGAGGCTGGAAGTCCAAGGTCTGGGACCTGCATTGTCAGATTCTGGTGAAGACTGCCTTGCAGAGACCTCCTTTTCCCTGTCTCCTCACATGATGATAAGTGGAGGAAGACAGGATGTGGGGGATCAAAGGAGGACCCTATTTTTAAAAAAGACCACAGCACTCTCAGATCAGGGTACCACCCCTCTGACTTCTTTAAGCCTTAATTACCTTTTGAAGACCCTGTCTCCACATGAAGTCACATCATGGAGGTAGAGCTTTGACATTAATTTTGGACATGGGGGTGGGCATGCCCATGGCAGTGGGCATGATATCTGGCACATGAGATCACAAAAATCATAGCTACCTGGAGTGACATGCCTCTCTGGCTCTCCAGCCCCACTGGCATTAGGGGCCCCCTTCATCTCTAATCAGTCACAGGCTCCTGATCTTACCTCTTCCTTGGGTTCTAAGGACTTCGGAGGTGAAGAGGGGCTCTCTGTGAAAGATGAAGGAATGAAGGATGAAGGGTATTGCAGAACCACAGACAGTGTGGAAGTTTGGGAAGCCAGCAGAGGTGAGGTCGTCACACAGAGATCAATACAGGTTTGAGACAACAGTGGTTGTTTCCATGGGCAGGTGCCAGAGGGGAGGCCATGTTCTCTTTGTGCAGAGAAATAGTTTTGCTGGGTATAAAATTCTAAAATGAGTTTATTTTCTATGAGCACATTAAAAAGTCTTCCTTTATCTTTGTTCTTCTGTACATAATGTCTTTTTTCCTGGCTGATTTTAAAATATTTCTCTTTATCACTGTTGTTGGGCAATTTGATGACAATGAGCTTCCTTGAAGTTTCCATTCACAGTTCTTATGTTGGGACTCATGAATCTGTAGGCTTATTGTTCTCGTCAAATTTGAGGAAATTTTAGCCATTATTTCCTCTGATACTTTTTGCCTCTTCTTTTCCTTTTCCCTGCCATCTGCCTTCCTTTGGGATTCCAATTACATGAATATCAGACTATCTAAAGTTATTCTACAGTTCTCTGATGCTCTATTAATGTCTTGGTGATTTTTCTCTCTGTACTTCACTTGGATGGTTCTATTGTTAGGTCTTCAAGTTCATAGTATTTCTTTAATGACTAATCCACTGATGATCTCATCCGCCGTGTGTGTGCGTGTGTTTTTAATCTCACACAATACAGTTGTCATCTCTAGCAGCTTAATTTGGGTATTCTTTATATCTTCTATATCTCAACCTTTTGAACATATGGAATACAGTTAAGCTAAATGTCTTCATGTCCTTCTCCACAATTTTCTTAACATCTGTGTCAGTCCTAGGTCAGATATGGGTTCCCTTTTATCTAATGATGAGTCATGCTTGCCTGGTGAAAATTCTATTTTGAATATTACCTTGCTGAATGTTGGATTGTTTTCTATTCCTATTAATTTTATTGTGTGCTCTTGGATGCAGTTAAGTCATCTGGAAAACAGTTTAGTCCTTACAGATGTAACTTTTAAGACTTATCTCTAATCAGTCACAGGCTCCTGATCTTACCTCTTCCTTGGGTTCTAAGGACTTCGGAGGTGAAGAGGGGCTCTCTGTGAAAGATGAAGGACTGGTGTAGCATACAGTCTGGGGTTAATTTCCCTCTAAGCCAAACAAGGGTGACTTCAGTGCTGTGTTCACTGCTCCTGAATCAGGGATTCTTTCAGCCTGGCTAGTGAGAATGGGGCGCATTCCCTGTCCTGTCTGAGCACTTGAGACTAAGACCTCTAATCCTTTCATGGGCTTCTTTTCTCTCCATCTTGGCTACTTCCTCATAAGTACTCATTGTTCACTGCTCTACTCATTACCCAAGAGTAGTCCTCATCACTCTCTTACATGCTCTTTCTGGAAAGATGATGAGTCCCTGTGCTCTCCTAACAAGCTCTCACACCTCAGTCCTCCCAGCCCCTACTCTCCCACTCCTGCGTTTTCCCAGGCTCTGCCTGTGTTCTTCTTCCCATACCACAGTCTAGACTGTCTCTCAAGGCGGAGACTGGGGCAATCACAGGGAACAGGATATACTGTCTTGTCTCTCAGGGATCCCTGTTCCTCATCGTTTGTGGTCCCAGTTACGTAATGTATCCCTTTTGGGGGGATTGTTGCATATGGATAAATTTAGTCCCTGTTAACTCTATTTTAATGAGTCTGACTTCTCTAAAAAATTACCAGGTTTATAAAAAGAAAGCACACTTAATGTATCTTTTCAATCTAACCAGACGTGAAGTTAATGAGATAATTAATTTCAACCTGAAAAATTACATTCAAACAAATTACTACAAACAAAAATTCAAATAATTTCCTCCAGGAATCAGCCTGCAGAAAGGCTAATTTGCCCCAATGAATTCTAAACATCAGGTAATTTTCTGTAACAAATCTGGTTCCTATATATGTTAGAGTTGGTGACATTTTTGTTGTATGCAGTTTTGATTTTTAAACAAGAAGAGGAAAATGAACTTGTGTTGAGTCCATTGACTATTAGAGGGACAGTCTAGTATGTTGCAGGAAAAAAACACAGTTATGGAATCAGATTTATTGGGCTTTGAGTCCCAAGGTATGTGACCTTGGGCAACTTCAGTTTGAAACTTGGCTTCTTTTGTGTTAAAAATGATCACTTGTTACGAATATTAAATGAGAATGTGTAAAACACCTAGCCAATGCCTGGCACATAGTAGGTGTTCAATAAATAACCCCCTTTCTGCCCACTGATGTCAAGTAACTGACTCTTTTAATAAGACCCTTTCTAAAATACTTCAAATATGTCAGTTATCTACAAAATTCACCTGAAATGTCACACACCCAAATGGTAGGGGGCAAAGATGTTTAAGGAAGAAAAGAATGGCTTTGGAGACAGAGATTCCTCTTGCTTTGTTTTTGATGCTGCGGCAGTAAAGCAACATTCCTTGGCACATTGGGAATTTCTGTGTGGAAGTCACACTCCAAAATGGGGCGTTCAGGTTAGCAGGAGTTGGAAGAGAATGGGGAGCTGACCAAAATGTAAGTGAGCAAGGGAAGATGGGGCTGGAGCGCTGTGCTGGACCCAGTTTGTGGAAGATTGGTGCTACGTTGAAGCCCTCAAGCCCAGAACCTCACATTTCACTTTACTTGAAGACCAGAGCCTTTGAACAGGTGATTAAGTAAAAATGAGCCCATTAAGAATGGCCCCAATCCAGTCTGACTGACTTCATTTTATGAAGGGGATTTTTGGAGATGCCTGCGAGACACCAGGGGCCTGTGAGGACAGAACGAGAAGGTGCTGGGCGGTCTCAGGGGAAGCCAGTCCTATGATACTGTGAGCCTCCAAGACTGGGCGGAAATCAATTCCTGTTCACACACCCAGTCTTTGTTCCTTTTCTGTGGCAGTCACTGGAAACTCTCACTAGAGGCCATCTGACCTCAGCGGGGATGCTCCTTGAGTTCTCCTGACTGGGAGTGCGTTTTTCCAAATCCGTTCAGTTTAAGTGAGTCGCCTTACAGTGAGGCCACGTGGAGGTGGAGGTTTGCCCTGGAGACCACAACGTGGTTTTAGTGAGAATGGTGTTACATGTGGTGGAAAGGTGAGGTGGGATTAGAGATAGATCAATTCAATTGTGGCCTTCCAGACCTCTGTCTGCAAGAAAAAAGATTATGGCACCATTGTTGCCTTTTAGCGTATCTGAAACTTGTTCTGTTCTGCTTGGGTTGAACGAGCATGTGATTTGTCTGGGATGACTGAGTCTGGTTCAAAAGTTCCTTCCCTGTAGTCCTCGCTATATATCAAATGTCAGACCTTACACTCTAGTCAAGCAGCAAACCTATCTCTTGTTCCTTCCAGCATATCCACTTATAGTGGTTTAAATCTTGCATGTGGAAGACCTTTCCTCTTGCCTGCAAATCACTGCCTGACTAGTAAATAGATAGGTCCTCGCTGGTCCCAGGTTCTCATCCAGGCCAGTCACCTCACAGCTGCAGGCTTTGCCGAATGGGTGAGGGATTTAGGCCGTCTGATGTTCCCAGACCGCCATGTTCTAAAACCACATGCTGCGTTGGCTCAGATTGGGGCTTGTATTTGACGTTTTTCACAGAAATGCCAAAAACAGAAGAGAGATGTTTTAAAACAGTTGATAAAATTGGCAACTACATTGCCAGAGCATCATTGTTTTGTCCTGAGTGGTTTGCTGAAGTTTAGGCAGATTCTCTGGTAGAATTGGCAACGGGGAAGGATTTCAAAACATGGTTCCCCAGAGGCAGGCTTGGAGGCTGAAGGTGCCAGGATGCCAGGCTCACGAGTGGGTGCTCTGCAGTCCTGGGAACCCCACTAGAATCCTCCAGTTAACTCGCGGTCCCACGTTACCCAAGTCTCTCAGACCTTTTCCACTAACCTCAATTCTCTAGATTTTACAGGGGGATCAGAAGGCATCGAAAAGAATTTTTTTTATCTCCCTCATAGAGAAAACGTCAATGCACCTCATCTGTCTCCTCCCCCCGAGACGAGCTTGTCTTCCCGTCTCAAGCCAGCGCCCTGTTTGATGCTCTCTTCCCCATCGTCTCGGGCCCTTCAGACACCAGTTAGCCCTCTTGCTTATTCTTGACCCCTTCCCTTTGGAAACACACCCAGGGTTTCCTGCTAAAGACAAGCAAGTAGACACTACCCTTCCTCGATTCCTCACACCTTCAGCTCCATTCTCTTGCCTTTTCTTCATAGCCAGGATACTCAAAAATGCCATTCATCCTTCTTTTTTTTTTAAGATTTATTTGTTTATACATACAAGCTGGGGTACAGGCCAGAGGCATGGGGCAGCGAGAGGGTTCACCAGAGACAGAGCGGGGAGCAGAACAGGCAGATCAGAAACACACCGCTGAGGGGAGCAGCGGGCGAGGCAGGAGAGGTCTGCCTCGCCATGTGGGATTCTCCCCAGCTGGACGTCGAACTCGCATCGCTGCTGCCGACAGCTCCACAGCGCAGCGCCCAACTGCTGTGCCACCAGGGAGGCCCCCATTCATCCTTCTTACCTCTTTACTGCCCATCACTTCAGACCCATCACTGAGCCAGCTGACCAGCAACTACTCTAGTTCTCATCTTACTCGAGCTTTCACTAGTTCTGGATATTCTTCCTTCTGAAAACAGTCTTCTGTGATACAGCTTGCTCCTTTTTCTCCTTCTACCCACCTGAGTATTCCATGGTGGTGATGCTTCCAGTGCTGAAGCATTTTGCCCTCAGCACTCTGGGTCCAACTTGTTTTCTGTAGAGTTGGGGCAGTGCTGCTCAGGCTTCTCCTTTGAGCCCTGACCGAGGGTGTCCTAGTTTTGTCATATGTTCTCTTCTTATTTTTTTTCAAGATTATTTATTTATGCATACAAGAGCTGAGGTGTAGGCCAGAGTTGGGGGGTGAGAAGATTCACCAGAGACAGAGTGGGGAGCAGAACATGCAGATGGATGGAAATACACTGCTGAGGGGAGCAGCAGGCGAGGCAGGAGAGGTCTGCTGCTCCCTGTGGGAATCTCTCTGGCCGGGGATCGAACTCCTGTTGCAGTGGCTGCGGATAGGCTTCATAGTGCTGAGACTTAACACCTTGTAGCACCAGGGAGGACCTGTTCTCTTCCTGGTGAAATCCAAAAGCATCTCAGAAAACCAAGGTGTCCATACCCCCTCCAAGCTGGCCCTCTTCCAGTGCTTCTTGTCTCTGAGAATGGCGACTGTATCGTCCAGATACCCATGGCAGAAAGTTCCATGTTGTTCTGGTCATTACCTCCTCCCCCATATGCCATATCCAGTCCATCAGTAAATCTCATTGGCTTTACCTCTTAAATTTTTCTTGAATCCACCTATTTTTCTCCAATTCTGCTTCTCACCTCTGGTCCAAAGTGTCACCCTCTGTTACCTGGACAGTTGTATAGCTCAACCTGCCTCTGTTGTGGCCCCTTGCATCTGTTCTCACTCTGTCAGCTATTGTTTCAATGTGGGAAACTTAGTGTTAGTCCCATGCTTAAAACCCTTCCTTTGCTCCTAGGATAGGGACAAAGTCTCATAGTAAGGCCTTGGTGAAACCTGGCCCCTTCCTGACCCACCAGTCTCCAGTCTACCATTGCTCTGCCGCCATGTTGGTTTCCTGTCACCTTAGGTGTCTAGACAAGTGCCTTTAATGCCTCCTCCCATGTCCGTCTTACACTTCCTCCTCTCAGATTTCAGCACAATGTCACATTCAGGGAAGTTTCCTCTTGCTGCTTCTCCTCCCGTGATTTGGTCCAGCCTTATTACAGACACTGAGTCCTCTGGGATTTCCCTCCACTTCATCTGTCTCAGGTACTTCTCGCCCTTTATGAGGAGGCTTTTGCTTCCTGTCTGTCCTCCTCATTAGACTTGAAGCTCCATGAAACAGGAACCATGATAAGTTTTCTCCTCATTATGCTCAACATAGGAACACAATCATTTTTTTATTGAGTTGTTTTTTGACTTTCAAGAACAGGATTGAGTTCCAACTTCACATAACTACTTATTCTCTGATTCTCAGTTTTCTTCATCAAAAAGATACTTTTGCCTCCTTATCCATTTCTTATGATTCTTAGGAGGAAAATAATATATTTTGCAAATGATGATTGCGATTTTGCATGATTATACTCTCTCATCTTAAGCTTGGTTGGGGCTTATGAATATGGCAGCGGAGATAACCCTGAGTCACTGAGTGCCATTTGTTTGTTTTCTCTGATACGAGAGCCATAGGGGTCTGGGGAACATAGAGATGATGTCATTATAAAATCTTGTTTATTTGAAAAGGTGATGGAGAAGATTAACTTGAATGAGTAGGAGTTTAAAACTTTTAGTTTTTTCCTTATGAGACTTACAAATGCTCACAGAGAGTTCACATAGTGCAGAAAGGCAGAAGAGGAAATCATCCATCTTCTCACCTCTTGAGCACCTTTTACCTCATTCTTGACTATTCATCAAAAATGTAATTTTTAATGCGTGCCTGGTAATGTCATGTAGATGTACAGAAGGCTATTATTTGTTTATTTGAATTAGGTTATTTAAAACGTTTACTATTGTAAGAAAAAAATGCTGCAATTTAGCATTCCTTGTACATAAATCTTTGTGTGCTTGAATGCAGAGTTTACCCAAGTTGAATTGCTGGATGAAAGAGTGCATACACTTTTGCACTTTAATTATTCCCTGGTGCTGTCCAGAAGTGCTGGAGAAGTTGATCATGCACCACTGGAGTAAGGCAGAGCCAGTTCCCCTGCACCTTTGCTGGCACACATGGACTGGCCTATGGTCTTACCTAGAAGTAAATTTAGTGGGTGTTGACATTTGATTATTTAAATTTGTGTTGTCGTGTAAATTACTACTGATTTTGAGAATTTTGAAAAGTTAGCCATTGGTTTATTTCATCATCAGTTACCTGGTCTTGGCAGAATTTTCTGTAGGAGTGTTTCTCTTTTTCATGTTTACCTATAAAACCCATATTTTTGGCTTTTTATATAAAACCCTGTTTGTATTAAGCACATTAACCTTCGTTTTGTCATTTCTACAATTATGAGCTTTAGTAGAATCCTCTCTAAATGATTACAAGTTAAAAGTGAGTTTAAAGAAAAGCATGTTGTGAAATGGGTTGATATGTTAACTTGTACTTTATTAATAAGGGTGGCTGGCTCCCTCCCTTCCCCTCCACCCTCTGAAAATTTTCTACTGAATTTACATGCCGAGGTGCCTATGCATGAAGAGCCTGAACTTGACTTTGGACAATCTGATTTCAGCCCATTGTCCTGAGCTGAGAGGCCTGGAGTAAGTCACGGAACTGAATTCCTAGGTTTTCTCCCAGAGAACAGGAATCCTCTGGCCTTGTTTTCAGAGGGAAATAGTTGATGGTGGTATTCTGTCACTATCCATTCCCTTTCTTTCTCCCTCGAGAGGTGCTGTTCTGTAAATACATGCACCTATGGGTGCAGTTTAGAGAAGAAGCAGGTATACCTCTCTCGGTTCATAATCCGATGTACAATTATTCATTAATATTTGCTGAGCAGATAACAATGATGAAATGAAAGTAGAAAAATACTTAGCTGACTGAATGAGCCCTACCCTTCTAAAAGATTTTGATTTTGAAGTTCAGAGATACTATTAGTAAATTCAGGTGTTTTTATAAAAGTGGTAGATGGCATAAGATTTCACATTCTGGCGGGAAAAAAGGAACAGGCAACTGCAAATACTCAAAACTATTTTGATTTTAAGCAGCTCCAAATAAAGTCTTAAGATACTTGCTCTCTTCCATTGAGAACTTATGTTTCAATCTGTTCTTTTTTCCTTTGTAGGTGTGGCTGGATCTCTTAAAACCTATTGTCAAGCAGATTAGAAGTAAGTATAGATGGTGTGTTTTAAACTGAAAACCTCACATTTTATCTTGAAGTCTTTGCCTGCCCTGTGCCACGATTTTTTTTGTTTTTACCCCATGATTGCTTTCCATCAGCCTCTAATCCACATACTATTGCAGCGTGTCTTCTGCAATTTTAACACAGAACAATTTGTAATCAGAACCTTGCTTGGGAAATCAAATATCACTTTGATTAACAACTAAAGCATGTTATTAAACCCCAGAATAATTGGGCTTGTCTTGTCAGTGCCCATGTGTCTTACTGTCACTTTTGAAGGGAGAAAGTGGAAACACTCATAAAAATTGATGTTAGGTTTTCTGTTCTACCCCCTCAAAGCCCGTGCAAATCAGAATGTAATTGTGGCCTGGGAAAATATGAGGGGTGTGTGTGTGTGTGTGTGTGTGTGTGTTTCTGAATAGCATGTAAAACTGAAGGGAATCTGACTTGCATTCAGACCCTATGTTCGAGAAAAGATAAAGGAGGATCTAGGAGAGAAGTTAGAAAGTCAAGAGAATGCTTGCTTTTTCTCTTCCTTTTCATCCTACTTCAGCATTGGACCATCCTCTCCTCTCTGCTCTGAGGTCAAGTTCAGGGTCAAACTCTGGTATCAAAGTCATCCCAAATGGCCCCTCACTGCAGCAAAATTGAGTTTCTTTAGTTCCAAGTGAAGCACATGATACCTCAGGGATCACTTTTATGTCCAATTACAAAACCCCTCTGGGCCACTTGCAGCAATTTATGTAGATCGAGAAAACAGCCTCAGTGTCTGTGGCCCTTATGCAATTGAAATGGGTGTCGCTCTTGTCATTTAAATTAGACAATTATTGATGCTGAAAATCAAACAGCCAGCGTTTGTTAAATGTTCGTGGATGGCAGCCAGCGCCCAAGTGGGGCAAAGCACAGGACTGCGAGAAGGCCCTGGGTGAATGGTGGAGGTAGCTCGAGCCTAAGTGATGACTTGTGCCCCAGCCACTCCTGGGAAGCTGAGTGGTGCCTCTTGCACGATACCAGATGATGGCACCAGGCGACGATTCCCCCTTCCGGCCCCTGGTGCTGCTGTCCCTGGCCCCTGGCGCAGCTGTCCTGTGGCCCTCAGCATCTTCAGAGCCAGGGTTATCCAGGGCTGAGCTGTCTTTACTTAATTCCTCTCTGTGAGCATTGGTGAGAGGAGTTAACACAACTCCTTGTCTTCCCCAATTTTGCTACTGCTAATTTTGTGATCCAAGATGGACATGCAGTGTTTCCGTTGACTTTCAGTGATTAGAGAAGGGGAGCTCTGCTTCTCTTGGGTTCGATATTTCTGTGCCTTAGGTTTTTTCCCTCCCTTTTTTTTGTGTGTCACTGTCGATATCTTTACCTTAAGATGTGTCATTTTAGGGTTCTTCACTTGAATGTGCCATCCTGGAAGTTATAATACAACTTCTGTTTTATATGACAGCAAGAGGGAAAGCAAAGGACATTTTCTGCTAGAATTTGGGGGTCAATGTAGCGTCTTTATTTCATAGAATGGAAACTTGTCACTGCAAAATGCAGGGCCTGCTCCTCTGTTGGAAGATTGTTCTTAAAAGTCAACTCTGACTTTGCCCATTATGATTCCTTTCTAATCTGTTTGTTCCTTTTTAATTATGAAAAGAAACCCTGCTTCATTCGGTGTCTCCCTGCCTACGCCCTCCCAGATCTGCATCCTGATTTTGTCTGAACTCATCCGTATGATGGTCTCTAAGACACATGGAAGACTCCGCTGAGGCTGACAGGGCCACATCTGTTCATATTTTCTCTCCAGAGCTCAGGAGAGCACCTGGCACATAGGTGCCTATTTGAGGGACACATCAACAGCTGTATTTTATAGTCAAACATAATAAATCACATAACAGTATTCCGTTTCCAGTTATCTCTTCCATACGTCATCTAAAGTTAATATTTGGACTAAGGTAGCCAATTAAATTTTTGAAGATAAATACTTTTTAAAAAAACTTGGCCACAATTGAAATATCATTAGAAAAGTGTTTATGACCTCAATGTAAGGCGCTTGTCAGGATGTATTTCTGAAGCAGACACCTGCCTCCCCACCGCATGTGTGCAGCAGTAACGGAGCAAGAACTAGTCTGCCACAAATACACTCTTGGCAGCTTGCGGTCAGAGTCCTAGTCTGGTGTAGAACAGACCCTGTGAGGGCATTTCTTTAGTGGTGTTGGAAATGCTAATCCATGAATGTTCTACTGCTTCTTTTCTCTTTAGGGCCAAAGCATGTTGTTGTTAAGTTTGTGGTGAAGTTCTTTCCACCTGACCATACACAACTCCAAGAGGAGCTCACCAGGTGAGTGGCTGCGAGACTGGGGGTGTAATGTGTGGGGTGCCGGGTAAGGGGGAGCTAGTGCTGGGGCCAGCAGACTGCGCGTGCCAGTCCTGTGCCCAGCATCTGTCTGTGCCCGGGACTCTCTGCCCAGCCCTCGAGGGTTGCAGACATAGGGAACATGTTACCTGGAGCCTGGTTTCTGCAAGGCTGTGCTGGGCAATGAACGGGGCTTGTAGCCATCACTATCAGGTTCCCCGCTTTTATTTCGCACTACCCCGGACAGTTTTGAGAAGGGAAGCACGTTACTGCCCTGCAGGTGGTGGACACGAACAGTCGGGCTGTTCTTCAAACGTGTGGCCGAGTGGGAGATGCAGGCGCCTCGGGCCAGGCCTGCTCAGGGCCGTCAGCTGTGTGACTGAGGAGACTTGCACCCCCCACGTCTTCCTGCACCCCTGGGTCAGTGAGGCCGTGTGCTTCCTTGGCCGAGGGTGTTTTCAGGATTGGCACCGTGACACACGAGTGGCTCGATGCCCTTGGGAAGCTGTGACCGACCGCCGTCCTCACCACCGCCACAGAGACTGCTCCTGCTACAGCCCATAGCCAGGATGTTCTAGAACAGAGCCGGTGAGGACGTGTGAAGGGGCTGCCTCTCTGGAGTCCCCAGGCCTGGCCACCAGCTCTTACCACTTGTAGCTTTCGAGCAGTCGCTGCCGAAGACATGGGGTCAGCTTGAAGACGACCGTGGCTTTCTCACGCCCCTCGCTACAGAACGGGGTCTGGGGTGGAGACCATCTTCTGTCAAAGGGGCGCAGACGTCCCACCCCAGTGTTTGCTGGGTGTGCAAGTGTTCGTTCCTGGCACTGGGGCGGGGCCGTGAAGGCAAGGCCCCTCGGGGACAGAGAAAACGATGAAATGACATAAAAGAAAAATCACATTGTGCCTGCAGCTTTTTGATAATTGAAGGGGGCGCTGTGCCAGAAGGTGGCTTTACCTTGGTCAGCCGAGGTGCCCCTCTGAGGATGTGACTGTCAGTCGCTGTCTGAAAAAGAGCTTTCCAGGAAGAAGCACCAGTTCGTGCGGTGCCCAGGGCAGGAACAAGCCCCCTATGTTTGCAAGTCCGACAAGAGGGTGGGCCGGGTCAGTAGAGGTGAGGCCGTGATAGAGTTGGAAGACCTCACGCCCTGTGGGGGTGCAGGGGATCCAGTGAAGAAGGCCCAGGTGATGCTAAGGAGATGGCAGGAGGGGCTGTGGAGCCGAGGGGCTGCTCTGGGAATGCGCAGACGTGTGATCTGGCCTGGTGGTGCGTAGGGGCCTGAGGCCAGCACAAGGGCGAGGCTTAGATTCTTCACTTCAGCAGCCGGAGGGCTGGGGATGGCCGCAGTGGGACGGGTGGGGGAGGCAGGGGGTTGGGGCGGCGCGGAGTATCGCGAGTGGGGCCTGCATTTGAGATGCCCCTGGATATCACCTGGCCGACTCTGCCAGGATGGGGGACGCGAACTCGCATTCCAGGGCGAGGGGGAGGCCAGGCTCCTCCAAGGCTGTTCGTTTTCTCAGTGAGTCACCACTCACGGTTTATCTCCCTCCCATCGACGAAGCCGTGGAAGGTGGCCAGGAGTGGCAGAGGCCACCTCGTCCTGGGCCCCCGTGCAGTTCGCTGAAAGGCCTCACGCGCAGGAGGCCTGCAGGAGGTGGGCAGTCCAGGGCTGTGCTCTGTGCCTGTTGGGTGACTGTGTCCCAGTTTCTGGGGCTGATTTTCCTCTTGTTGGAACCTGCATTGGTCCCAGTTCAGAGTACTGAAATAAATCTCAACACAGGTCAGTGACTGGCCCTCCTGGGCCTCTTTCCTGCCTAGGAAGTTGGACGCATAAATCTTCTATTTTCCCTTCCTTTCATTTTCCCCGTCTCACTCGGCAACTGAGTTTTGCACCTTTTCTGTTTTTGCGAATCATTGTCTCTAGAGGTTTCTAGTTCTTTCCCGTCCCGGTCCTGGTTGTAAAATTCCATACAACTTGTTAGCAGTCCGCCAAGTGGGCCTGGCACCGGGCCAGCCGCCCCATCCAATCTGATGACTTCCTCAAGTTACACAAACTCAGCTGGACGCAGCAGGCTTGGGTTTTTATTGTTTTTATTTTCTGGCTCCAGTGTTAACTGACATTTACAAAATCTTTTCAAAGAGGAGAATTCTTCTGACTTGAGGGTGAATAAAATTGATAGGAAATTCAGAAGCTCTTCGTCACTTTCCACACCGACACAAGGTCTCGCGTGAAAGGGACCTCCCAGAGCCATGGGGTTCGCTGCCCGCCCTCAAGTTCCTGTATAAGCAGAAATTTAGTGATGAGGCCCTTGAGATTCCAGGCACTTTTCTCAGCAGGTGACGAGGGTGGGCAGGCCTGGGGCAGATGCCTGAGGGCTCTACAGGCGAGCTGGCGTGGACAAGAGCGAGGCCGACTGTGACCTGTCGTGTAGCAGGAGCGAGTAACCATCTCTGTGCCTAATCTGGTGCCTCCAGGAATGGCTTCAACTTTTCATTCATGCAGCTAGAAGATTAAGTTACACTTTGCTCTTCAAGCCACACGCCGAGTTACTTTCTACTGGTCTGCACTGTTGGTGGGACTCTGTCCTATTGACGTCAGAGCCCAAGCCCTGGAAAAGGAAAAATACTGATTTTTAGGTGCAGGTTGAAAGTAGCTGGGGAGGGGGCTTTGGGAAAGAAATTACCCACTTTCTGATGCAGAGCCCAGAATTGCTTTTCTTGCACTGCTGTGTTCAGGCACACCTCCCTCTGGGCCTCCTGTCTTCAATGAGGTCCAATTTCTACTTAACTGTGTTGTACTTGGAGGTGAGCATCCCCCTTAGAATTTTCAGGACCTGCTTCCTTAGGCTAGGAGAAGAGTTGTAAATAATGCACATTGACCACCAAAAGAGAGGTTAAGGCCGTCCACATGAAATAAAGTGAGTGTGTTTATTTTTTAATTGATTTTTATTTTCATAAAAACTGCGGTAATGTTAGGACCCCCCACAAATCAAGTATCACCTCCATAGTGCACCCACCTCTGTAGTCCACCTGCACCCTGAGCGCTTGTCAGTGGCACTTTCCTTCGAAGCAAATGTGTGGACCTCTGAACAGCACATTCCCGAAGCCCACTGCAGAGGTCAGCGGAGACTCCCAAAGCCCGCGGACTCACCCTCGAGCATGTCCCTGGTGCCTGCTTTGTGAACACAGCGTGTGGAGACATACTCAGCATGTAATGCTCCTGAAACAGAAGTAGTAATGCTCCTACTTCTTAAAGAGCTAGCCCCATGGTAAGATGAGAGCCTGCAGTCATCCTAACCCTGGGACTTAGACAGAGGTCGGCTACTTTCGGCTGGTAGATCTGGGGGTGGTTTTCTTTGGGCTTAGGTTTTGTTTTTCTGTTTCTTTGTTTGCTGGTTACAGAACCGCCTCTGTAGTTTTTTTAGTTCTTAATAATGGCATTTTCTAAATGACTTGAAAAGTCATTTGAAAGGGATGCATTTTTTTACTGGCATAAAAAATTGGCTAACTCTTCTTGAATATTTTTGTTCTAATCTCTGTGCTTTCCATAAGCCACCTCATTTCATTCTTATGGAAACCTCTGTGGTTGGTCTTATTTAATTAAGCCCTTTTTGTTTTTAATTTAAAAAACCATTTGGGGCAGGCTATGAAGTACAGACACAAAATAGGCTGTTTTCCTCTTGCCCAGAGATTACATCATTGTTAACACGTCAGTGTGACTTCCTTTCTGATTTTTTTACTGTGCCTCTCCATGTACTTTTCATCTCATCTCATTCCCTGGCCATACTCCAATTTCTCCATTTGTCCCCCACATGCCATTTAGACCTGCTTGTCTAAAATGAGACCCGCTGGAGGGTCTTGTTTCCATACTGTGCTCGTGGGCACTTTGAATCCAGCAGAGTTCCTCATCTTTTAAATTTGTGATGCCATTTTGTTGAAGAAACTAGACTCGTTCTAAGTCCAGCATTTGTTTGATTGTCTCCTTCTGCTCTCTGGTTTGCTCCTCTGTCCCTGTATTTCCTGAAACCTGGAAGCTAGTTCTGCAGGCTGGAGGGGTAGCACGTAAATGTATTTGGCTGGAACCTCCACCTGCCAAGTGCTTTAGATTTCATTCGTGACACTGGATCGATCACGGAGTTGGCACCGTGACTTTCCGACCTTTCTGTGGTGAAGTCGCGTCTGTTGCTTTGTCTCTGTGATACCCCGCTCCCAGATGGTCTCACACCAAGGGATAACCTTGGTTGAGAGAATCATTTCTTTAAAGGATGTGGAGTCCGGATTTTCTGATTGGTTATTCCTGCTCCGTCATGGGTTGGCCCATCCCTGTAAAGTAGCACTTGGCTTCACTCGCGTGGACCAACAAAAATGTGTCCTTACTTTTTCCTACAATATGGAGGAAAAAAAATTGTTAAGAAATTGGTTTTTGCAGCTCCGGCACCTAGGGCTTATGGACAAGGCTAAGTAAATATTACACACCGAAAGGATATCTTTGCCTTTCCTATTTCACTGCCAAAGCTCTTCCTTTCACGATAAAATCTGTTATTGTCTGAGCCATAAAGCTACTTTGAGTATATTTAACTGTTAAAAAAAAATTAAATGGGTGCTGGTGCCACCACAGCTGCCACCTTTGCAGAAGCCCCTCAGGTCTCATAGAGGCCAGTGCTGCTCCAGAATGGACACCAGGCAATTTGCGAGCAGACTGGATCCAGCTTCATTCAGTATCAGTACCAGTAATTCAATAACGACCAGACTGGACACGACTTGCCCGGAAACATCCCACCTTCCGTGGGCAGAGCAACAATTCCAGGGGAGCTGTCAACGCGGTGAAGTTGTCCAGCCTTCTGTTCCAGAAAATCCAGCGCTACATCACGTTTCGGGACTGTCAGCCCACAGCAGATCGTCAGCGTGATTGGGAGCCAGCTCAGGCCCAACGAAGACCCCATCCTGGGGTCCCACCAGAGGTTCCAATGAAAACACATAGACTGTGCGCGGGTTTGTATCACCTGCAAGCTCAGGCTCGCTGGGCACCACTTGGGCTGAGCCCCTCCCAGCGCAGCGCCCGTGCTGTTTGCTCCGCTCTCCAGTTCCCGGCGCTGTTCTCACGCCTCCAGGTGCTCCAGAAGCCTGACAGAGCCGTGCTGGGAGTGGGCACGTGTGCTGCTGCCCGGAGAGGGCGCGTGATGTTTGGATGCTGGGCTAACTGCATCCGACAGGAGACGTCTGCGTGGTACCAGCGCCTGCCTTGGAAAGACTCAAGCAATGCAAAAGGTTGTTGCTCTCACTTTCTTTTTTAAACTCCTGACAAGTTGCTCTAGCAACCCAGAGAAGTGAAGGGGAAAGCAGCTGCCTCACTGTACAGATTTTGATTTGTTCAGATGTTTCAGTGCCTCGTGATACAATAAAACCAGAAAAAAAGTGTTTTAATTTCAATGTTTGCTGTACCCTGCAAATAGATGTAGGAGGTAAGTTGTAGTCTTAGGCTCTTGGGATGATTTCTCTCCATGGAAAGTGAAGCTTATTACTTGTTGTGTGAAAAGACAGTGGCTCGTGGCTCCTTTTGTTTTCAGGGCAGTGTGAGTGTTTACACCACAGTCAGTGGCTCCAGGAACTCCGTGCTGTGGGTGCAGACTCTGTTCCCTGGCCCCCGCCTGCCCTCAGCGCCTCCCTTTGGACAGGCTGCCAGGGCCCCCCCGCCCTCCACTGACGCCCCTCTCTGTTTGTATTGCAGGTACCTGTTTGCTCTGCAGGTGAAGCAGGACCTGGCTCAGGGCCGGCTGACGTGTAACGACACCAGCGCTGCTCTTTTGATCTCGCACATCGTACAGTGTAAGCCCTCCTGCTTCCCTTCCAACGTCGTGCTGTAAATGACACCACGACAGGATTGCAAGGGATCAGTCCCGCCCACTGAAAACAACCATCCCGTCTTGTGTTAGCTGGCTGTTGGTGTCGATGCCTCTGATGGAAAGTGGGGCTCCTAGCTTTCTGTAGTGGGGGTACCCTCACCTTTGACCCATGCATTCTGCTGTCTGGTCTTCTGCTCCTCACAAGGTCTGGTACCTTACTTGTCTCAGAGGAGAAGGTGGGAGGGATGACAGTCAAGTGGTTTAGATCTGATCTGCCCTATTCTTGGACTTAACCTTCTTCATTAAATGTGGTACATGAGCTGTAAGACATACACCTGTTGAAGGTTTCACTTCCTGTCTTCTCCTCTCTAGAATTCAGTGAACCAAGACACAGGAGCTGGGCTGAATCCTCGTGATCTTTGAAACTAGATATTTTAACTTTCTCAGTCTAGACAAACTTAGATGATGTTCATTCTAAGGCTGACCACACACTGGCACGTTTGTCTTTCCACTTAGCCACGGCAGAAGTCTCTTGACATGGACTATGCACATTGTATTTCAGGCAAGGGGAGGAAGTCTGTGTATAGACCCTGTGCAGTGTATATAAACTCGAATGTCAAAGAAGGTGTCGTGCTGTCCTGCCATTTTAAAATCCCCCTCACATACTAAGTAGTCCCGTGGCTCACCCCACCCCACCTGATACCTGCCCAGTTGACAAGACTTCCAGAGATTGATGGCAAGTGTCTCTCCTGGTAGTCAACAATTACCTTAGTCTGATAAGGTGAGGTATTTCTATAGATGCTGCTTAGCTTCTTATTTTTTATATATGGGGATTATTGAGTGTCTGACAGACTTAGCAAATGGTTATTTTCTTATCAATTTGAAATAATGATGTGAGAAAGAAAAAGCAGCCCACATAGAGGTATCCGGCATTAAACCTGTGTTTCCAGCACTGCTATTATCTCGTTTAATCCTCAAAGCAACCTCATGAGCTCAGTATCGTTCATTTCACTATGTTCATTTCACAAATGAGGACGCTGTGGGACAAAAAGCCACTGAACGTTTGTTTGCCTTTTCATGTTGGGTCTTCTGGCCTCACACGGTGATAGTGGGAAGAAGAGGCGGCCTATTGAATCAGGCAGACGTGAGATCTATGAGTCAATAGATGATCATGGCAGGTTTCTAACCCCCAACCTCTGTTTCTTTTAGAACTTGAGGATAATGGAATCTTTCTCATAAGATCTTGAAAATCATAGCGTAACACCCAATACCTGTCAGGTTTGAGTAAACATAACTCTCATTCCTTTATCGTTGCTTACCTGCAGCCTCCCTTTCCAAACAAGGGGAAACTTAAACCTTAAGCTTCCTTATTGGAGTAGGACTTTTTAAAATGTCTGTCCAGAGCCTCCCTGGTGGCACAGCGGTTGAGCGCTGCGCTGTGGAGCTGTCGGCAGCGCGATGCGAGTTCGATGCCCAGCTGGGGAGAATCCCACATGGCGCAGCAGACCTCTCCTGCCTCGCCCGCTGCTCCCCTCAGCAGTGTATTTCTGATCTGCCTGTTCTGCTCCCCACTCTGTCTCTGGTGAACCCTCTTGCCGCCCCCACACCTCTGGCCTGTACCCCCGCTTGTATGTATAAATAAATCTTTAAAAAAAGGTAAAAATAAATAAATAAAATGTTTGGCCAGCATTATCAGTAAGATGAGAAATTGATGTGGCCCATATATTCCTGACTCTGTTTAGATTTGCTCCTCTTTCTTGCTGTATTCTTTCTTTCTTCCACCTGTTAACATAGTGACTCTCACAGATGGGAAGTGTGGGGTCACGAGTACCCAGAAAACCATGTGCCCCATCTAATAGGTCCTGCTTTCCCAGACACCAACAAGGAGCCAAGATGCCCTGAGAGCTGTGTCCCCCAAAGACAGTGAAGCAGATGGATTCAGAAGTTCCCCTGCTGTCCACATGCTACTAGATGCTCAGTCCTGAGATGCACAGTATTTTTACATGCTTATGATATTTATAAATCCCCATCTCTGCATTTTAAGCTTCCCGTATCAGAGCCGCAGAAGGGGGTTTCAGAGTCCTCTTTGAATAGGTATTAATTTAAATGATTAATAACTACTTTTTTTTTAAAGATTTATTTATTTATGCATACAAGAGCTGCGGTGTAGGCCAGAAGTGTGGGGGTGAAAGGGTTCACCAGAGACAGAGTGGGGAGCAGAACAGGCGGATCTACTGAAATACACTGCTGAGGGGAGCAGCAGGGCAACAGGAGACGTCTGCTGCGCCATGTGGGAAGCTCCCTGGCCGGGGATTGAACTCATGCTGCAGGGGCTGCTGATAGCTTCATAGGCTAAGACTTAACCCCTTGTGCCACCAGGGAGGCCCATAATAACTATTCCTGTTATACTAAGGCCTGAACCCTGAGGGGTTCAACTTGTCTCCTTTTTGCAGCTCTGTAGATGCTGATAGAAAATTATCTCCAGATAAGTTTGTTCTTCTCACCTGTATATTCTTAACCCATTTATTTTTTTCAATTTCCCTCTCTTCCATTTGAATTTATGGAGACATTTTCCAGGCATCTATAATTCTCCCCTTGCTCCTCTGTCGCTGCTCATAGATGATATTTCAGACTTTTCTTTTTCCCTGATTATGTCTCAGTTGAGTTGGACAAGTGGAATAAGAGAAGCACAAAGCACTAGGAGCCTTGATGTAAAAATAGTACGGAGCCCAGCAGGGCTGCAGTCACAGGCCATGCCCGTGTCTGCTCCAAGTCTTACTCACGGCAGACAGGGTCTGTCCGAGCAGACCCTCGTGCGATTCCATTCTTCAGAATCTCGGGACTCAGAGTGGGGTCGGTCCTCCTTTTTTTGCTGCAAATAGACTGCTAAGGGATGTACTGTATACTTAAGCTAATATGACATTTTGCCATAAAATACTTTAGAATATTAAATCACATCTGAAATACTTTTTGGTTCTCTCCAAATATAAGGAGAAGACTATTTTCCTGTTTCAAAAAAGGGAGCACGTGGAGAAAAAAATGAATTTCGTGGTCACAGATGGCTGTCGAATTTCAGGGGGCAACGAAAGGCAGGTGACGTAGAAGAAAGGACAGTTCACTGTGTAGACCTTGATGGCTGAGGCAAAACTGGAATTCCTTTTTTGTTATGATTTATTTTATTTATTTGTGTATACAAGAGCTGAGGTATAGGCCAGAGATGCAGGGAGGTGAGAGGATTCCCCCGAGACAGAGTGGAGAGCAGAATAGGCGGATTGACTGAAGTACAATGCTGAGGGAAGCAGTGGGCGAGGCAGGAGAGGTCTGCTGTGCCCTGTGGGTCAGCTCCCTGGCCACGGATCAAACTCAGGCTGTAGTGACTGCCGATAGCTTCATAGTGCTGAGACCTAACCCCTTGTGCCACCAGGGAGGCCCAAAAACTGGAATCCTTAGCTCTCATACCCAGTATGAAAAAGCGTGTCGTAAAACCCATAGGTGCTAAGAAACCCAAACTTGGAGCTCATAAAAACCAGGATTGAGGTCATTTCCCGTATGCAGCCCATCTTCGTGATTTACGGATTAGGTATTTGCAAATTAATGTACTTGCGCCAATTGTCTGTAACCCCCAAACCAATGCTCCTGTTGCAGCTTTCATAGGTAAACAGGTGTCCTTTGTGGTCTGTTTACTTCCATGCATTTTGCATTTTTATGCTTTTCAGTGGTGATTTCCCTGGCCCCAGGCGGAGGACTCAAGTGCTCTCTGGTGTCCGTAAGAGCAGGAAGGCTGCGAGGTGCCTTCAGGCATGAGCGATGGTGCTGTTGGCCATGGTCTGTGTGAACGGACCCACAATGGATGTGAAATGTGATGTCTTTCAGCAGAAACACGTATTAAACGAAGCTGAATGGCGAAAGGGTGCAGGAGTACGGCAGAAACCCAGCGCCCTGTGTTCTCCCAGGACATGGTTTAGGATTTGTTCTTTCAGTATCAGGGCAACATTGGGAAGTACAGCTCCTGCGGATGCGAAAACCAGCTATGTATTCTTGGGTCCAGAATGAAGGAATTGCGGACAAGTCAGTGCCACCGTCATCGAGGTGACCAGTGTGGATGAGGCTCCGCTTTTGCTCTGTGTTCTGTGCTAAATTGTGACAACTTTACTTAGTTAGGAGAGAGGTTAATCCAGAAAAGGCAGGTCTAGAATAGCATTGCTGACACGTGATGGATCAGCGCAGGAAGCTGTGAGTGGGTGATTTTTCCAGGGGCCACCAGGGGGCCAGGGGACCTTGCTTTGTGCAGAGAGCATATTCTCCACGAGTGTGAGTGGTGACACATCAAGGCCACACCCCTCGTGATGGCTGGAAGTGCCTTGCCCAGAGTGTGGCAGCTGCTTCAGATGACAGAATGACAAGTTTCACAGTAACAATTCACTTGCTTTTGCTCCGAACAGCTGTGGCTCTGCTCTTTCATTAAGCTTATCACACCGGCTATATGGTACAAAGAAAAAGCTGCAGCCCCGGGGGTCGCGCTGATAGAAACTGAGCTGGCTCATATTGGGAAGGTGCAGTCACTGTTCGAAAGCTCTTGCCTTTGACGCTCCAAATTAGAGCAGTTTGGAGACTCTGTTGAGACTATGTGAGAAAAATATGCCTCCAATTTCTGATAATCACTGATAAGAATTTGCCATCTTGGGCCTCCCTCGTGGCACAAGGGTTAAGTCTCAGCACTGTGAAGCTATCTGCAGCCACTGCAGCATGAGTTCGATCCCCAGCCAGGGAGCTTCCCACAGGGCGCAGCAGACCTCTCCTGTCTCCCCGCTGCTCCCCTCAGCCGTGTACTTCAGTGGATCCACCTGTTCTGCTCCCCACTCTGTCTCTGGTGAATCCTCTCACCACCCCCACACCTCTGGCCTACACCCCAGTTCTTATATGCATAAATAAATAAAATAAATCTTTTGAAAAAAAAAGAATTTGCCATCTGACCTGTCACTTATGACAACTGGACAAGAAACTTAATAATTATTTTAAACCAAATTAGATTAGGTTCCTTTATACCCATTTACAATCATCTGTACATGACAAAGCTTTTGAGGTGTGACTAATAATAATTCTATTGAAGAGTTTCATAAGCTGATTTTATTAAGTGCTGGAATTCTGGGACTGACTTAGAAGTCATAATCCTCAGATATAGAATTTTCTGCCTAAAACAGAAATGACCCCAGTTTGGGTAAGAAAGAAAGAAGTAACCCAAGAGTGTGGAGAGGGCTAAAGCTGGGTGATTCTGAAGCTTCCTTCCCAACTGTTAAAGATGAGGAGTGGAACCTGCATCTTACATTGTTACAATTGTTAAATATGGCCTCGCTGATGGGGTTTAGGCGGCGGGCGTGGTGTGGTGACGTGCGTCTGGCGAGAGGTGAGCCCATATGCATTATCTCAGTTAAAAATAATACAGTTTATAAGTAAGTAAATCCTCACGTTCATGTCTCCCGACATCGAACCCATGTGATTCTCTCCAGCTGGGGAGGTGGCCTCCTGTCCTCAGCTAGCTTCCGGCTAGCTGGGGAATATTCCATTGGGAATGTAGCAAATTGCATTAATTATATGTGCTTCCCCCTCTGTTTCTTTGTAGCTGAGATTGGGGATTTTGATGAAGCATCAGACAGAGAGCACTTAGCAAAAAATAAGTATGTACCTCAGCAAGACGCGCTAGAAGACAAAATCGTGGAATTTCACCATAACCACATGTAAGTCTCATGTGTGGGTTCCAGTACTACTGAACCTTTCTCTATTCTTTGGAGGCACAGGTGCATGCACACTCTCTCTCTCTCTCTCTCTCTCTCTCTCTCTCTCTCACACACACACACACACACACACACACACACACAGAAATACATAAAGGCTGAGGGAGCAGTTACCCTGGACTGTGTCCAGTTACCCAGACACAGCTTAGCCACTTAAATTCCAAACTCTAGGTTCCTTCCTCACTTCCCTGTGAGACCAGGTAGTCCTGGAATTTGAGGACACCCTTGCTGTGGAATCAAAGGGAAAGTGTAAGACCAGTTAACAGGAAATCTGGAAAGGGACATGGTAAGTAAGCTGGGGACAAAGTTAGGATTTTGTGAAAATCTTGAATCTTTGTAACAGCTCCAAGTTGGGTTTTTTTTTTTATTTTGACCAGGAAAGAAGATGGTCCCAGGATTCTCTCTGCCTTTTGTTTTTGTTGTTTGAAGGGTGGCACTCAAGTCCTGGAGACAGTGTGAAGAGTGCACCTTGAACTTGGCTTGCAGGTTTAGGTCTATTGTCAGCGACTGAAAACTTGTTTGAACACGACAGTGTTTTGCTTTTGTATGACCTTAAAGGAAACTCTGAGATTCAAAAAAACTGGGCAAGTTTAGATAACTTTGGGTTTTGTGTTACACAAGCAGTAAAGCTTTTGACCCAGCCCCTCCACTTTGGGCTGTGATGAATGGGAGCTTGGGTGTCATCTGACCAGGGAGCCCCATTGTTTGTCATGAAATGCCTTTTTATTTCCTAAGAGAAGCTGCTTAATCTCAAATTTATAGACACGGGGAATTCAAATCTTCTGGCCTTTTGCTTGAATTTTTGTTTTGTCAGTGGACAAACACCAGCAGAATCGGATTTCCAGCTCCTGGAGATTGCCCGCCGCCTGGAGATGTACGGGGTCCGGTTGCACCCGGCCAAGGACAGGGAAGGCACTAAGATCAACCTGGCCGTTGCCAACACTGGAATTCTAGTGTTTCAGGTGAGATTGCGGCCCAGTCCCCTTGGCGATGGAGAGATAGCACCGGGCCTTCGACTCTGGTTCCCGGGTTGGATGGCCCAGTTCAGACCTCGAATTGTGATTGCACAGGGAAACTCTCACCTCATCTCAGGCTCTCCAGGCCCTCAGCGCCAGCTTCCATTCCATCTGCTCTTGCTCTGGTTAGGGGATTTCCTCATTATAGTTTTGTTTGCATTTAGTGACTGTGTAGAGTGATAGAATCTGTCCGCGGGCCCAAGCTTAGAACAAAGCGTAATGGAATCAAGATTTCAGATCCCCAAATAAACAGCTTTCGTAGCTGGGGCTACCATGAAGCTACGTTAGGTCTTGCCCTAGTCAGCTTACTCAGGACTCAGCTCCGCCTGAGTGAATAAGAGAAGTGTCCATGGTCTTTGAAGACACGCTGAGGTATAAAGCCATCAGCACCACTTCCGTGTGCCACAAGAGTTTCATAGCAAAGTGAACAGAGTCGGGGCTTCGCCTGTGTCCTCTGAAGGACGCGATGATATCCTGCCTTCCAAGATGAGTGTTCTCTCGCTCACGTGGCTGTGGACCCAGCTTATCCAACCCCAGCTGCATCAGGGCAGGGCGGTTGACACGCAGGTTATGCCCGTCAGGGAGGTGAGGGTTGCCAGGTTGCCGTGCATCATTACCTGTGAAGGCTGCGGCACCACCAAGAGGATCAACCTATTGATCGCACCCCAAAAGTTTCCTCGTTGGTGCTTTTCTTCGAACAACAGTGGCCTTATCTGTGTTTTGGTTTCAAAGGACTGTGGAGAAAGAAGCTGCCTTTCTCACCAAATAGGGTCAGATTCTACCCACTTCGGAGGGAGCCATCGTGGGCTAACGCTCTTCTCTGAGCACTGCTGGGTGCGATTCCACGCCGCACACGTTTTACAGAGATAGTCCAGGGGGCCCATGCTGGCGCATCAGGTGCTTGTGCTGACACTGATGGGACATGCCTCCCCTCCCCCCGGGGCGGCAAAGGCCAGTGTCCCTGGGTGTCCCCGGGCACCGGTGTTTGACCTGCGCCCCTGGAAGCCAGCACCAGAGCCCTCAGCCACGTCTAACACTCCTCCAGGGAGGAGGCTGCGCCTCACAGGCGAACTCAGTGGCTTTGATCGTGTCTGACGCATCTCATTACTGAGAGGGCTCAGTGACCTGATCACCTCCAGAGGCCGATCTTGGAGTGAGTCTTTGTGCTGGCACCTCCTTGGGACTTCCTTCTCACCCGCTTAAAGAAATGGCCCCGGTGTCCTAGTGGCCTCAAGAGGAATCCTCACTTTTAGCTGAGTTGACAGCACAGATGGAAGCGGGGGTCTGGCAGATGCTTCTCCCCCAGGACGCACCCGCCTGCCAAGAGGAAGCTTCAGGAGCCCGCCCCCGGCCAGGTCTCCAGCCTGGAAGAAACGCCACAGGCCTGTGCCCTTGCGAGCGTGGCCCGGGGGCCAGGGCCGTGCACGTGGGGCTCGACGCCCGAACCCCGTGTTGCTGCTGAGAGTGCACCAGTAGCGGCTGGTTAAGCGCGTGCTCGGAGCCTGGTTCTGCCACGTGCCCCGCGTGCCCCTGGGCAGTTTAGAGCATCCACGAGCACGTCTGCAGAATGACGGCAGTGAGTCCCACTTGCCGAGTTTGCGTTAGGGCTTGATAAGGTCTCTGCAGCCTGGAGGGCAGCGCCTGCACCCTGTACCCCGGACACTGGCGCTGTCCAAGTGGCCGCGTCTTTCTTTCTGGGCATCTTCCTACCGGCACCTTGAGCTGCCTCTTCTCTCCCTGGAAACCAGTCTGAATGCCAGTGGTACCGTGAGCGGGAAACCATGACCCGGGAACTGGAAGCGGCCATAGGCACGGGGTCCGTGACCTCCAGCAAAGCCTCTCCTCCCCGCCCCCACAGCATGGCCTCCAGGGCCCGTGCTGCCCCCAGCAGCAGCTCAGCGGCTGCTCCCTTTCCTCCTAGGGTTTCACTAAGATCAACGCCTTCAACTGGGCCAAGGTGCGGAAGCTGAGCTTCAAGAGGAAGCGCTTTCTCATCAAGCTGCGCCCGGATGCGAATGTAAGTGGCTCCGAGGGGCGAGCCTGGAAGGCCTGGGGGGGAGTGGGCTTGGCTGAAAGCGCGGCCTGGGGGTGGCTGGCAACTGTTTGGACAGTCACTGGTGTCTATGGGGAGAGACTGTCTAAGTAGCTGCGTGACTGTCACCTCAGGTAACGGAGGACAAAGGACAGGCACACCGTGTGTGCCGGGAAGGGGGCACTGGCTGAGCAGATCAGCCCCTCCTGCCCACCCCCACTGCATCTGCAGCCCCTGGCCCACCTGGAGACCCTGTAGAACATTCCACCCTCTTCCAACGCGCCCCGTCCATGCAGCAGCTGTCCCTGCTCTTGTCCCCAGTCCCCTAGACAGCACTTTGTCCCAGCCTCATCAAGCCCTTCCCACGACCCCTAGAAAGCCCTAAATTTGGATGCCACCACCGCCAAAATGGGTTAAGGAAGAGGAACAGCAGCATCTTCACCTGCTAGCAAGGGCAGTGGGGGAGACGGGCGCTGTGCCCCGGGGTCTTCGGCCAGCACTTAGGGTACCCTTTCCCATGGAAAAGAAGAGATTGTACATGTCAGCTCAGGCTGAAATTTTCACTTCCGTGTGGACTGAATAGGCTCTTCTGGCCTGGCAAGCAGGCACCATTATGAGTGGCTTTCCGTGGGAAATGCTTTTGCGTTCCAGTGGACCGGCTTACCGGTGAGGAATTACAGCAGGAGTTGGGAGTTAGGACTGCACTGCCGGAAGTTGAGAGGGCCCCCAAAGTAGTAGGAACTGCTGGGAATGTTAAGGCCTGTGGTCACTTCTGTTTATTTTATATAGCCACTTAAATTCGGAGCATTCAGGCTGGGAGTAGAAACATCCCAGAACCCCTTTCCAGAATCAAAGGGCATGAAATTTTCCACTTTGACTGACAGTTTTAGGCCCCCCAATATATGTTCATTTCCTGTATGGTCCCTGGAGCCACCCAAGAATGGGGGTGGGGGGACCATATGTTTTTTGATAATGAAAAGACTTAAGCCCGATATTCAAACTTGGCATGAATCATGAGGGAGAAAACAGAAAGAATAGTGTTTGTGATTTTAAGAAGGCAAAAAGAAAAGTATTTCAGTATTTGCACTTTTTTTTAACAGGGAAATGTAAGCCAAATAAACACAATTTGTTTATGAATTCTGTCAAGAGAAATGTTTTGACTTCTGCTTCATACCCTGTTTTCTGTTAGTTCCTCTCAGGAATTCTGTGGGAAGAGTCATTGAACATTAGCTGTATTTTGTCATGAGGAACAGCCCCGTTCATTCTACTCAGTATGTGAAATTGTGGTCATGCCATAATAATAAAATAGATAGCTGAAGTCTTACTGGACAGATGTCGTCTCTGTTCCTTTTCTCCTACTTCATGAATGTCAGAAGGTCATGGAAAAAAACCTTGTGAAATTTTCTCTTCCTAGAGCTCGTACCAGGATACCTTGGAATTCCTCATGGCCAGTCGAGATTTTTGCAAGTCCTTCTGGAAGATCTGTGTTGAACATCATGCTTTTTTTAGACTGTTTGAAGAGCCCAAACCCAAACCAAAGCCCGTCCTGTTCAGTCGAGGCTCATCATTCCGATTCAGGTGAGGATTCCGCCCCTAGCTCTGTGTCCACCTCAGGTGAGGAGGTGAGGTAGAAATGACCGCCAGGGTGGTGCTGGCTGGGCTGACCCAGCAGGCTCCTGGCGGACCTGGCTCTGCAGGAACATCCTTGGCCACAGGGCCGTCTACCCAGCCCTGGTAGCTCCTGGCAGCTCCTGGCAGCTCTAATTCGCAAAGACTCTCTCTGTAGAAGCAAAAGTACCTTGCTGACATTGGTTGTGGCTTCACAAAATGCTGCGTAGACTTGCCCGTCGCTTTGCTTTTTCACTCATTCTTTCAACAAGTATCGAAGTGTCTGTGTGTCCAGCACGCTCTAAGGCAGCGAGGATCTAACAGAATAATCCCTGCCTTCAGGAAGCATGGGGGCCCTGGGCGGCAGCGGCATGAATGGTGATGGGGTTCAGTGCGTTAAACGCCTTCTCTTATTCAAAAGGGAAATATCAAGAGGTAGAATAGATCGAATTCAGGATCCCTTAGGAGACCTTCCTCGCTGCTTACACCCACATCTCCCAGGGAGGGCAGGAAGGGGCGGGGAATGATGGAGTGCTTGCTGTTACCAATAAGAATGCCTTGGTGTCTTCTCTCCCCGTCTCCTTGTGGTATCCAGCGGCCGGACCCAGAAGCAGGTTCTTGACTATGTTAAAGAAGGAGGACACAAGAAAGTGCAGTTTGAAAGGTAAGGGCTGCTTCGCTGCCACTTGCCACTGAGAAGACTCATTCTTGCCGAATACCAGAGTGTGGCCGCCCAGTCCAGGCCCAGGGAGAGAGTTACTGCTGCAGCCTCGGTCTGGGCGTGGAACACGGTGGGCTGGGGCCCCCGGCCAGGGTCAGTGATGAGAAGGGTGGACAGAGAGGACCAAGCCAGTGAGGAAGCTGCTGAGGACAGGGAAGGGAGGGCAGCTGGAGATCCCAGTGGGGTGAAGGTGCTATGGAGTGCTCAGCAGGGAGGCCCCAAGTATTCGGGCATTGGAATTGAAAGTATGTCTGTAACTTTAAATGAAAGAAGGTTGGGGTGGAAAGATGTGTTGTGTCAGCAAAATCACAAAATAATGAACAGGGTGCCTGTTGTCGTCAAGGGTACGTGTTCGTGGTTCTTACTCTCTCCAGGCTCTGTGCAAGCTCTGCACATGCATGTAGAGTATGTATGCACGTCTCTGAGTATATATGAGCTTACTGATATATGTATTAACACACAGTCTTCAGACCTGCTCTGAGAGGCTGGTGCTGTGTGAGTCCATTTTTAAGGATGGTGCCCCACACTCGGGGTGAGTGACTTGCTGGTCAATGGGTTCCAAGCCCGCTCGCCTTGAGCTCAGCTCTGCCCCCAAAGGGAGGACGCAGACCCCCAAAGGGAGCAAGATGAATGGACTGAAGGGGACAGTATTGGTGGGCCAGGCCAGTGGGGTGCAGGTGGTATTTTTTTCTTTAGACCAACTGGTTTTTCATGTTAATATATAAATAAATAAAGTACAAGGAATACAGCAAACACCCACATTGCTCTTGCTTTGTGTGACCAACTAGTGACGTTTTGGCAACTTTGCTACTGGATTTTTTCCTCTTGTTTGTCATCACTCTGACAGATGGGGCTCGACCCCCTTTAACCAATAGCCCTTGTGTTTTCCCTCCTCCCTCCCCAGAGGCAACATGCCCTATTCTTGTCCCTCCTATTACATGCCCGCACCTCCAAAAGACTACATAGCATTGCTGGAGTTGGGGGGGGGTTGTCTTCATTTATATAAGTAGAACCAGCCTGTCCATAATTCCACATCTTGCTTTTTAAACCCCTTCTACCATTGCCATCTCTCTTTAAGTGTCCTATGACGTGCAAGGATTAAAATTTGTCTGGGTTCCTATTGGCTGACAGGCTGTTTGGAGTTTGGTTCTGATTTTGCTGAAACAAGCCTTGCCCGTGCCCACCCTTGTCCGTTCCTCCCGATACAGCTTCAGAAGGAATGGGCGTGGATCCAGAAATGGGACGTGCAGGAGTGTTTTGGGGGTTTGCATATTATTTAGCGGTAACCAACCCATGATATGCCGGGTGATCCATGAATGCTTCTTTGGAGGCTCATAGAAGTGGCCCCTGTACTTTCTCGGATTCAGTAGGTGGTGCTCCCACGCTTTTGGAGAACTTTGAAGAAAAGCTAGATGCACACTAGAATTTAGTCTATGAGTGTGAGCACCTGAAAAGTTTCTTGTGCTTATTCACTGGGAGGAGGAGGAGACAAATGAAGGAAGGGAAGATAAAGGAGAGGGTCAGTGGTATAAAAGCCACTTCCTTCTGCTACTGAGTCTCTAAATCCTTCCGCAGGCAGAGCTTGTCCTCTGCACGCGGCGCCGTGAGCTAGCTGACGAGCTGGTGGTGCTTGTCTGCATTGTAGAATCGATCTAGAAAATCAGTACCCAGAATACATGACTCGGCTCAGGGACCATTGCTTGCTATTCAGAGCGTATGTGGGGCCAGCCAGCTCTCCCTCTCAGTGCTGTTCCTTCCTGGAGAACTAGCCCAGCCCCTCACGCCTGCTCCTCACCAGCCGTGCTGGGAGAGGGCCTGCTGGGAACTTTCTCGAGGGTTAGTCATGCCCCAGCAGTACAGGTTATGAAAAGAACTGTGGGTCTCTTTGTTGGTAATGTTTATAAAAACATGTCTGGGTGTCTATATGATTGAGGAAGGGGCCGAATGCTGTTATTTTTCATTTAAAGAAAACAACCCACTCCGCTAACTTCAACAATCTTCTGCAATGTCCCCAGGAAACACAGCAAGATCCACTCCATCCGAAGCCTGGCTGCACAGCCTATGGAGCTGAACTCAGAAGTGCCAAAGCAAGTCAGTAGCGGCCGGGCACGCTGACACCACAGCTCTGCTGCTCACCCGCCTCCTCTGCGGAGCTCTGTGTTCCCAATACGCTTTGCAGCTCTTGGGCCTTCCCCTTTGCGGGGGCTTTAAGAGAGGACAGTTGAGCTGCGTACCCCTGGCTTTGACCAGACATAGGCCCTGTGCCTGGTGCACCCCAGTCCGGGCTCAGCAGAGCTGGGCACCACGTTCTTTGTCAGCTGACCCTGCGTCTTCTACCCCCTGCTCTGTGCCACAAGAAGTGTGCCTTGCTGGCCCTAGGTCAGCGTAGCGGTGGAAGCTGGTAGGGCTCCAGCAGAGCTGAGACCACCCTCCAGTCAAATGAGTGTGTTTGCGCTAAGCGAGGGGGACCTGCTGTGCCACCTACGGTGCAGCTCCCGCCCTGGGCCAAGGTCAAGGCCTTCTGCTGGCAGAAGCTGGGTGGTGAGTCCCCAGGGTTTGTGTTACAACACAGCGACTTCAGAGACCTTATCGCTCTTGCTCCCGGGAGCTGCCCTCTTCTGAGTTGTCGAGGTTTTCTCTAGCAGAGAATGAAAGCCTTGTGGGGGAAGAACACGAAGCAGGTTTCTCTGTGTGAGTCCAAAGAGAGAGTCCTTAACCTGTCCGTTCTGCCCTCAGAAGGCTGAACAAAGCAGCTTTTTGTTATTTGTCTAAAGTCTGTGTCAACTAGTCTTCAGGCAAGGGGGAGAGTTCCTGGGGTGGGTTGTCTTCCTCTCCCTGCCCCCCTGCCTCAGGAAGCCCCGCTCCGGGCTATAGGTGCTCCCTTGTTCATTAGGAACTTTGGAACTGGTGGGTCCTGGGAAGCAGATGGTGCCTCCCTGCTGCTCTGGGGACCCTGCATTGCCCACGGGCTTCCACACCCCGAAAGTACTTTCCTGACCGAGCGCACTTTCAGGGGTGCCTGCTCACAGTCACAGCGCTTTGGTGCCACGAGGTGCGGGGACCCTTTATTGCCCAGCCTCTGGGCCCTTGCAGCAGCAGAAGGTGCCATCAGCTGCACTCCCTCCAGCTCTGGCCTAACAGTCTCCTCTCTCTCCCCTTCCCTCTGTCCTTTCTGCCCCCGCCCAGGCTCTGCAGAGTGCCAGCCCCACACTCCGAGAAGGAGCCGCATCCCCGGGGGGCCCGAGTGGCCCCCCAGCCAAGGAACTGCACGCGTCCCAGGATGAGGGCCGGCCGCCCGCCAGCCCCGCTCCGCGCCGCAGCCCAGGGGGTAACACGAAGGCCGACGGAGCCGCCCCGGCCACGGAGGAAGAGGAGGAGGTCGTTAAGGATAGGACCCAGCAGAGTAAAGCTCAGCCCCCGCAGCCAAGCACAGGTCCAGCATCCCGGGCTGCTCGGGGCAGCAGCACCTCCATTCCTTTCATTGACTGCAGTGACGTAGATAGCGAATACGACCTGCTCAGGGAGCACACGTCCCGGTCACGCTCCCAAACAAATGACAACTATGAGGGTGATTTGACCAGTGGTGTTTACCTGCTCTCCAGGGAGGAGAGGCGGATAGAGGCAAGGCGCAGGGCTTCCCCCCAGTCTGTGAAGTCCTCCCGGCCTCCTTCCAGAGAATTCCTCGATGACGATTCAGCAGACATCACCTTTGATATTAGCGGGAGCCCCCTACTCCCCAGACATAGCTCTCTGATAGACGAGATGTTCCGGGCCTCGGGGAGCCACAGTCCCCTGGCCACCCCATTGTCTCCCAGCAGCAGAAGTTCAAGTCCAAATAGGAGCTGGGACAGGACCGGGTCTCAAGGCTATATTTCTGAAAACGGGCAGGACCCGAGAGAGAGAAATCTGGGAGGAGACGATCTCCCGAGCCAGGGTCCTCTTTGCGAAAACTGCTCCCCCACCTTTCAAAGGCCGTACTTACGGAATCTTCCCAGCCGGTACAACAGGTCCGAGACAGACCCCCTCATCCTCAGCCAGGTAGCAGCCCCGGAGGCCCTGGGTAACCTGGACGGCCACGAAAGGGCGGGGCTGGGCAGCCTGGCTGGTTCAGAAGGTCGGGTGCTGGCTAACGGGGCTCCCCTTGTGGGCCCTGTCTCAAAGTTGCCTGCCCTGCCGTCAGTGTGTGCCCGCGGCCCGGGGGACCCGGCGGCACCCCTACAGGTGACCGAGGGCTCCACCAGCAGTGGCACTGAATCTGGAGATTCAGACTGTGAGATGGGGAACCCTTCGAGCCCACACCTGATGTTCTGTAACCCCAGGGTCCTGAGCTCCCCTTCCATGCCCAGAAGTAAGAAACCCTTGGGTGCCCTGCATCTGCGTGAGGAGCACGAGGGGGATGAGTGAGGGTAGAAGTCGGATCTCGAAGTGTCGGCCCCTGAGAGTAAGGAGTCGGGGTTTCCATAGAGATGATGTGTTCTAGTGACTCCTTGAATATTAGTCAACATTTGTGAGAGAGTTTGGGACTGGCACGTTTGGATCTAGAGGGCCTGCCTGACTTCTAAAGTGTTCAAGAAAAAGCTTTCCAAAAAAAGGTGGACAAGATAAACTCACGTCATGATAAAAAGCCAGGAGCTGGTTTATCTTTCAGGGTGGAGCCTGGGAAGACAGTCTTTATTATGAACCCGATCACTTGTCTGGCCTGTGGTGTTCACAGGGACATCCCTGTTTGTGTTCGGTTATGTCCGTCACCCTCTTGTCGGCTGGTGTTTGGATTGAGTATCGCTGGGATTCTGGGAAAGGTGTTGGTTTGACTTTTTTCCCCCTTCTTTAAAAGGAGGACTGCTTTTGGGGGCCTCGTCAAGAGAGAAATTGACCAAATTCAAGGCCAAATGTAAGTTGGTTGTTCACTGAGATCAAGTGTGGGTGAAATCGTAGTCAAGAATAATGGCTATTTTAATGGGAAGAATTAGAAGTTATTTCTTCTCTCCGGATTTCGTAGGAAAAATCTAAGTGGCGTCGAGTCTTTGTGATCTGAATTGGCGTGGGATGGCTGGTGTGCTTTGGCTTTGTCTTGAGGGGTCGAGTTACTAGTTTTGTTTTGAGAAGTTGTAACTCTGGCAGCCAGGATCTCAGCAAAGCACAGGAATGCTTCAGAGAGATGGTGCGAGGAAAGTAAGCCTTGCAGTAAGCACTCTCGTCCAGGAGGTGAGCATGCTAAGTGCCTGCCCTTGAATCACGCCTAGCACAGAGAAGGATTGTTTTTGGGGGTTTTACGCACATTTATGTACATATTCTTAACGTTCGCAGTCTTGTGAATGATGATTTCCAGATGTTTCCCTGTGCAGGAAAAATGAAGGTGTAAGTAGTGAGAGGTTTGATTTCTTTTTAAATCTTGCCCGCCTGTGCCAGTGCCTTCGCCCAGCGTCCCTGCAGTTTAGAAGGAAGAATCCGGTGTAACGTGCGCAGTTTCTCGGCCTTAGCTCCCCATTGGCACTGGGGCATTCTCTCACTTGGTGGTGTCCCTGGGTCCTGACCCTAGAAATTGGAATCTAATTAGTGCCATGTAGATTACCCAGATGGATCTGCCGGGCAGTCAGGCCCACTTCTCAGTCAGGCATAATTGCCTTTCTGGAATCTAGTAGAAGACGTTGAAAATGCTAGTTAATTATTAGACTTGCTGACTGAGTTAAGTATCACAAATGAAATGCTTTTCTTAATGGCTGTTATTTGGTACTTTTCGTCTGTGGTACTTTTTTAAAAAAGATAAATTGGAGAATGACATTTTTAGATCCCAAGTAACTGCAAAGTTATGAAAAGAGTTGTAACAAGGATAGATCCCTGATTGGCCGCCGTGCCGGGACCTTGCTCAGCTCACACATTTCGTTCTCGCGGGGAGAGCGAGACACGACACTCTTAGGCAACTGAGAAGAACTGGGCAGGGGGGTCACCAGTGGAAGCGTTGATGGGCCTTGCCGTTCCCGAATGTTTATCTGTTCACATGAAATCAAGAAGTTGGTTTTAAAGGTTATGAAAACTTAGCCCACTTTTCTATAGACTTTTTTGACTTAATCATTTGATTCAGTGCATGATTGATGAATCAAACCGATTATCGTGTCGTTTGAGAGATGTTCATTGAAGTAATCTATGTCTTGCTTTAGATTTCTATATTGACCAGAATCATAGAATTTTAAAAGTAGAAAGACCTTAGAGCTCCTCTGTGGTGAACCTTCTTTTATGGATGAGAAATCCTGTTGTGACGAAGAGATTCACAGCTAGTGCATGACAAAGCTACAGCTAGAACCTTCCTCTAGACGTCAGCTTTTTACTCTGTGATACCATATGCAATAGGATCTTTTTTGATTCGATATTTTAATTTTTGAGAATCTTATGTGGATTAATAAATAAAGTTTTGTGGATTCCAGATTCCTGTAGACTTGAATTAGGCAATTACAGTTCTTAATGGTAGGAAGTACTACTGTTTTTTACATGGTGGGGTTTTTGCAGTTACAACACGTTATTTGCAGCTTCTGTTTTGGAGTTAGAAAAAGATGTCTATTTGCTATATATTTAGTCAAATGTGAGTGTCAGATGTGAGCAGAGTCACATTTGAAATTCTGTGGTTTACTTGTGAAGGTGATATATTCAGATGAGTTTTTTTTATCTCTAATTATACAGCAGTCTGATAATAAAATATGAATGAGTGATGTGTATTAACTTACCCAGTGTAGAATGCAAATCAACTGTCAACCTCCAAATCAAAGCAGGCTCCAGTGCTTTGTTTTGCTTTTCTCTAAAGGAATGATTTTTATCAAAAGTGTTTTTAAAAGCAGCTCATCAGTGGCGGTGTACTTAGTCCTAGATGGTCCACTTCCAGCTTTGCCCACAGTGGTTCTCGTACCAGCCAAGCGCCTGCATTTCTGCTGCGTGGCCAGTATTTAGGAAAGCAGCGACCCAGGTGTGACGGATGGTGCTTTAAAGAAAGGGGATTGAGTTTGTTCAAATGCCACATGTCCTGAAGGGCTGAGAGCCTTCACTTAGTGTTTCTAGGGGAGCAGGGCTTCCCAGCATTTGTGGGGGAGTGGGCACAAGTGTTTGTGGAGCCTGGTGGGTTGAGGCACCTGATCCCCCTGTGCAGAGCTCCACCATCCCACCTTCCACACCGTTGACTCGTGTGAGACTCACGTCCTCACGTCCCCAGGTCTTTCCTGGCCTTGTAAGCGCGTTAAAAGGCACACACAGTCTGCAGGGAGTCCAGGGACAGGGCTGAGTGTGAGGAACAGGTAGCAGAGATCACAGGCTGATGAGAGTTGTGCCAGCAGGGCACCAGGCAGGCTCCCTGTGATTCAGGAAGACGGGTAAAGGAGGAGCCTGGAGCCCTCGGTGGCTTTTTAGGCTTTTAATGATCCTTCTGCAGTGAGGCAGCCGGGTGCAGGGCAGTTACGGCGGCCGGGGGGCCGGGAGGCGGGCAGGCCTCCTAGCCCTGGCAAATCTTCACACTCTGGGCTCTCTGCTGCTGCCGCCGCTCCTCCCAGTTCTGCCGCTGCTACTTCTTTTGCCACTTCTGTTTTCCGCCAACCTTCCATGGTCTCTCGCCAGGCCCAGGTGCGCCCATTCCGCACGCACATGCCCCCCGTGAGGCGCAGGTGCAAGAGCACAGGTGTCCACCATTAAGGCTAATGGTGGTAGGTGGAAAATCCTGATGCCTCTTTCATGTGCCCTGCATGAGTCAGATTTCCAAAAATGTTCCCCATACTTGTCCCCCAAATTTCTCTAGTTTAATAGCTAGTGGAGAAATCTGCCACATCACCCAGGACCCCGGTCTTCAGCTGATGACTGCTCCGGGAAATGGTGTCTTCAGGCCTTGGCTGGAAGACAAACCATAAACAAATCATTGAGCTGCTCAGGACCGGCCAGAGCTCCTTGCACTGATATTTCTTGTTGTTAGATAGTATTTCAAAGTATGTGAATTGTAGACACTTCTGTGGTTGATTTTGTTGCTGCTTGTCGAGGACAGAATAAGAATGCAAGAAATTCTTTGAGCATGAAGAAATACATTTAATGAGTTCCAGAACTTAAAAAAAAACTATCATTCGGGCCCCATTAATGGTCATCTGTAGGCCATTGACGTTATTTTATTAGACAGGCATTTAATTAAAGGAAGTCTGTGGGCCAGATTCTTCCCACATATGTGATTCATACTGGGGAATTTCTCAGATTTATCTCACTAAATTGTGCCACGTGGCCTGCCCTTAAAATGGGAATGATTCTGACTTCATTTCAAGAACTTCTCTGAAGATTCAAATCATGCAGTGCTAAGAAAGCTAGGCCTGCAGAACTAAAATACAGTGTGGGCCTCTTGGTGAAATTTCATGTTGACAAAATCCAGTCTGGGCCCCGCTGAATGAGAAACCACACAGGCCTATAAGCCCTTGAATCACTTTGATTTGTCTTGCCAGCAGTTCCTAAGAGAGGAGCAAATTTAAATACTCAATTCTCTTTTTAAATTTTGTTTAAAATCATGTGCACGTGTCTTCGGTGCCCGTTTTCATACGTGTAGTCTGTGTGCACATGCTTTTCACCAGATTTTCCACTTAAAATGTTATTCCACATTTCAGCACAGAATGGGTGCAGGTCAGCTGTCACCATTTGTTGTTGGACTGCAGGCGCCAGCCTTTAAGAAATTTGGGGCGCCCTTCATCTTGAGGTCATCTTGGACTGTATTTGCTTCCATCCCAGTCACACCTCTTTGCCCTGACCCTTTTCTCATTAACTGACATCTAAAGTGATCTCACAGTTGTATTCCCAAGAAAGGCACTTTTCTGGATCTTCTCCCTTGTAGTCTATAGCAGTCAGATTTCAGTACCCTCTGGCTGATCTCTAGTTTCAAGTTCCAGCGTATTGCTGAGAGTTTACAAGTCAGACACAAAGCTTTTCTGTACAATTCCTGCAAACGTTTCTCTGAACCTGAAAGAGGTGAGCCTCTCTAGGTAACCCACTGCTGGTAGTCTCGGAAGAGTTTTCCATTCAGCTGTGATAGCAGATCCATGAGAACATTTGGAAGCAGAGGTATAAGGGAACCAACTTCTCTGAGCAGTGAGTGATTAAAGAACTTTGGCAACGTGAAAAGAATTTACTGGCGCTGCTTTTTCCTTGTTAGTTTAATTCCATCTGTTTCTGTTCAGTCGAGTGAAACTTAATCCAGGGAACCAGATCCTCTAATGTACACTTGTACATACTTCTAACACCAGTTGTTGGGACTTAAAATGAAGCCATGACTTTTAGACCAAAATAAGCCTGCCACTTAATGTAGCAATTGTTTTTATTAAACATATAATGATAAAAAGCAAAATAAATATATATATCTCCATGATGATCTGGCCTAGCCTTGTGGGCATCGAAGATCAGAAGTGAGCTGTTTGGGACCATGCTTAAAAAGGGCTATTTGCTGTTTCCTTAAGATTTTTGAGTAGTTTTCCTTCTGAGCAAGGTCTGTAAATGCTGATTTTATGCCAGGTAAATGTTTAGGAGGAGGCCGGTGGGAGCAGTGTGTGTTTTAAAGCCTTGCTCATCCCGTAAACAGTGCGTCTCTCCAACAAGCAGATGACTTCTCTCTTGAGGAACTTTTTCATCTTCTCCAGTGAAAGCAATGACACGTTCTGCTGGAAATGCGGGAAGCATCAGAAAACCTCTATTCCTGAAAGCTTGACATGGAGTGTGGCCTGTGATTTGCTCAGGGTCAGCTCAGTGCGCATTAGCTGTAACGTCGCACCTCAGCTGGGAACCGGCCTTGCCATGTTCTTGGCTCTTGCTGTTGGATTCTAACTGCTGGGGAGGCACCTCATTTTGCGTCTTGGGGCAGCTTCCAGATCTGGTTACTCTGATGTCTTGGGATGACCTAATGTTTGAAAATAGGAAGGATTACAGGTCAGCTGTTGACACAGATATCTGATCTGATGGGCAGTTGAGAGCCAGTGGAAGAGGTTAAGGGCCAGGCGAGTGCTTTTAAGGCAGTCATGGAAATGGTTCTGGAAGATACTTGAACTTGGGGGCCAGGTGCAACCTTTCAAATATTGCAGCCTAGTTAGAAGTTGCTGTAAGATGCAAGTGAAAGCAGGAAGGGCTCTAGGAGGGAGGAAGGAGAGTGTGTGTGTGTGTGTGTGTGTGTGAGAGAGAGAGAGAGAGAGAGAGAGAGAGAGAGAGAGAGAGAGAGAGAGAGAGAGAGAGAAAGCGAGCGCACGCACATTGAACAGTGATCCCACTACTTTTGAGCAAGAGCTGAGGTGGTGTAGTGGTCAGAGCTTGAAGGCTGTGCTTCTACTCGATCGTGAGGCTGGCTTGTAACTGGCTCTCAAGTAGAAGTGTTGCAGGGATTATTTGGGAGCTGGCGGTGGCCTGGTGGCAGGCTTCTCATTACTCAGATGAACTCTCTGGTTCGTGAAACTGAACTAATGACTCCTTTTCCCTGGGCTGAAAGTTCCTTTGTAAGAAAAAAGCACTTGCATCTGCCTGCAGTGATTTCTAGAAAGACCAAAGATAGGCTTTCCTTAGTGAAGAACGCACACCTGCTCGGCCCACACACACCGCCCTGGCTGGGGATCCAGCCCCTCACGCTCACCCCCTTTCTGCCTGGAAAGTTGCTGTGAAACCCCCACTAACCAGATCTTACAAGCTTGGCCTATATTATTAATCCGATTTCCTTCTGTTCTCTCTGTGTGTATAATTAATACTATAGACAAAATTTTTTATTAAAAATTTCTAATACACCGAATCAATTTTCAAATAGAAAGACTGGGGACTTCATGCTCATTTTTGTCATTTGTTTAATAAATTTGAGAAAACATTTTTCTGTTGTTCCATTGTATGCACTTTTGTCAGCATGTATCTCTAGGACAAAGAGCTTTTTTCCAACGTTCTGCCTTTACCCTCAAAGCATGGTGTCCCTTCTGTTCCCTGCATTGTTGGAGCGCTGTCCGATGTCTTTTTTTTTTTACACTGCTAAATACCAATTTGTACTTGAAATACCTGTTTCCTCTAGAATATAGTGATCCTGGTCACTAAGCAGCATCTACACAGACCTTCTGGGAGGCCATGCGGGGGGCGGGGGGGACAGAGGGGTGGGGACACAGAAGGGACTGGGACACTGGTGTTTCTGATTTTACCTTCTCACTTGCTGCCCTTGACACTTTGGGCCGTGCCTGGGGCTAGGGCCACCTGGGAAGCGAGCAGGATCACTGCAGGGGGAGGGGCTCAGGGAGCCGGAGAGCATCTGTGGCTGGAGCGTATATGGGGAGCTCAGACATCTAGCCAGAGGCTTGGCCTCTTGCTTTGAATGGCACCACCTATTCAAGCGGGAATAGAAAACTTGGCATAGCCCTTCTGCAGAAGAGAAGTTTGTTTTGACATTGGGGCAGGGAGGTGAAGGCAGAAGAGGGGAATCAGGAAGACCTGGCCCAGCTCAGCTCCAAGTGGCTTCTCCTGGCCGGTAGCTGCTTTAACTCGGATGGGAACCCAAAATATAGGCTCCCACAGGTGCTGTCCGGTTTCCCTTCTCCCACGGCTTGAGCGCAGCGTCTCAATAAAGCATGGATTTACACCCCGGGAAGGCCCTGGCTTCTCCAGTAGCAGCGAGCCTGGTGCTCTCTGCAGCATGGTTGGCCACGCTCACCTAACAGTGCATGGTATTAATATCTCTTGTTAATCTTAAACTGAAGAGGCTTTTACTTGTCCTAACAGGTATCTTGCTGTAAAAACTCAATTGTAACTGTTCTTTCCCACTGATGGCTGAAGCTTTGTCCTGAGTACAAGATGCTATTTTTCATTGGTACGAAGCACCGTGTTCCCCAACCCCAAGTCTGCCGCCACAACCATCACTGGGTTCAGACAAAGGAGGACCCTCCTTTGTCTTTCCCCCATACGTGAGAACAAGTTAGTGCATTTGCCATCATTTTTCCCATTCGTCGCATTTCCTTTTATTTTTCTGCCAGTTGCATCGCTGTTGTTTTCTGAATTGCTTGATGATGAGCGGCAAAGTTAATGTTTAGTTGCTTGTAAAGCTTTTCCTGAAGGAACCTGGTCTCAGAAGCATGCATGCGTTACCCTCAGCAGCCTAAATTACCCAGAAGAGGATAGCTTCCCTGTGATGGGAACGCTATGGTCTGGTTTTTGGTGCAACGCCGACATTGCAGTTAAACGTTGTTTGCTTTTTTTCACGTAGTCCACCAGGTGGGACTCGCTTAGTTTTCCGGCTGGAGTGGATCCTGCCCGCCCAGAAGCCACCCCTATTCAACACCCAGTGTTCGATGCGATTCTGACCTGTTCTGACACTGGTTTTCAAAAACTGGTTTTTGAAACCAGAGAGGTCATGATATTCATTGTAGTCTAAGAAGTGATTATGGATTCAAAAAGAGCCTTTTAAAAAATAGACGAAAACCCACACCTGTAATATCTGTAATATCTTTTCTAGCTGTGCCTTCAGAGCATATTCTGGGTGCATAAAGAGAAAATCTCCCATTTTAGAACCAAATAACAGGAGACTGATCATGATAGTAAGTGAATCTAGACATTTGCCAAATAAATAGCTTTATTTGGGGACTGTTGTAGAATCAGATACTTTTTACTGATTGCACTTTTGACATTTTTAAGAAGCGGACTTGAGAAAGCAATCTGTAGTCTCATTTCCATCTGTTGTCTCATTCTCAAATATTTAAATACTTAGGAAATCAACTGTGGATTACTATTTTTTCCTTGTCAAGTTTTCTAGTTCCTTCCTTAACAGGAAAAAACTTAAATTTAAAAATGGAGAAGACCAATTTATTGGTCCATTGAAAATACAAAACATATAAGTATTTAAAAAGCCTGTTTTAAAACTTGAAAAATGTGGTAAAAAATTCTCTCTTCCCAGATTTGCATGAGTTTGCTAACTTTCCATACAGTGGGGGAGGGCATACAATGGGGGAGGCGGGCTGCTTCTAGGCAGCCCCCACCCCAGCCCCCAGGGGACAGAGGGGCCTGAGTGGGCTTGTCCATCCCGCCCTCTGCACCCGCACTGGGACCTCTGCTGAGAGGGCGGCCCAGAGGATTCAGCCTGGTGATGTGGCAGATTCCGCTTCCCCAGAGCAGGCAGAAGAAAAGCGTTACGAATGTGTCTTAGAACGATGGAGAAGCCCCACCAGCACCGGGCCCGGGTGAGAAATTGAAATCCATAATATGGCCACGCTCATTTGAAGTCCCAAAATTGTTTGTACCGTGAAAATGTGCACATTTAAAAGGATTTTAAAAAGCAATTATCAGAAATCCCTCCCGAGAGAGCAGTGCTGCTGAGAGCAGCTGCAGGCTGCCAGGGTGACATAAACTCGGTGTTCTTGAGACAGGTTAGTGGCAGGGACAGATTAGTGGCAGGGAGGGGTCTTGAAATCATTGGGAAGAGGTTTTTGAGAGTTGATATGTGGAAATAGAACTGAAGGCCTTAAAAAAAGGAAAAAGGACATTTATTGAAATAAGGAAAATAATTTTTAAAAAAATCAGAAGTTTCCAGACTTTTAGGGTGGGTGATCTTTTTGTAATCTCCTTAAGCTTCTTTCTACCTGTTGCCTTAATGCCCAGGTGCTTTCTCAAAAGATCCCCCAAAATTGTTTACCGAGAGTCCCTTGATGAAAGAAACTCTTTTGTGTTCATTTGTCATAAAGGAAAAGAAAAAAAGATAAATCTACTCAGGCAGGAGTAAGTTCATCGAGTAGCAGTCACCATTTCTTCTCTCCATCGCCCAGGCTGTGTGCTCAAAGCCAGTGACTGGCTGTGTGAGGTGAATGGGCTTTCTGAGACCCTATAAATCAAGCAGTTAACATTTTCTCTGAAGCACCACCCTGTCTGTTGACTTTTTTGTAAAATGGAAACTTCAGTGAAAATTGGCTGCGTGCAATTCTCAGACCCAGCTCTGCACACTTGCCGAGGGCAGGCCCAGTCCCTATGAAACACAGCACACACTCTAGCATAGCGTCAGAAGAGAATTTTAATTACTTCCCAAGCTACCAAATTCTCGTTACCCTCCTCGGCACATTTTGTTCATGACTGGATGGTGAACCAATCACAGGCTTTTGTTTGATTCACGTCACCATGCATTTGCTAAGTCTGGAGTAGAGTCTCTCGCCAGGTCAGAAGACAACTGTTTTTGCATGAATGCAGCTCAAATTAGCGAAATAGAGCTTCGACCTTTAGACCTTTGTTTTCTGTGAATTGCAGATGGGTTTCTAGATCAGGCTGCTTGGTGTTTAGGGCTTTTGTGGCCACCCTGTTTACATCACCCACCCCCTTCCTTTCTTAGGCCGGGTGAGTGGACACAAAACCAGCTGAAATGGCCTCCGCAGAGGAGGAACTTGGCCACCTGAATGGGTCCTTGCCCCGCTCATATGCTGCTCATGCTAAGTCGGGGCCTGCACTCATATGTTTGAGGCTTCCCCGGAGCTGTCCCCAGGGCCATTACTTGTGAAGCTCACCGTCATGGGCCCCGCATTCTAACGCATGTCTCCACGTGGTGCAGTGGGGGTTCTCGTTAGCGTCTTTGACGTGGGTCCTGCCTTAGCAGGCGGCACCTCTCCTGGCACTGCTCGCTCATTCTCTCCATCTGCTCCACATAGAAGTGCCCCCGAGCACTTCCCAAGGGTAGTAGCTTTTGAACTTTGGGGGGCAGCGAGGGGGGGTCCTTGAGTGTGTGGCCCCCTATTTCTCCTTCGCTCTGTGGCCGTTGTGGGGTGCTGTCCAGGGCCGGACAGGCACAGTGTGCCCACCCCCACTCCTTCCGTCTAGCCTCTAACTGCCTTTTATTCCTGGCTGCGTCTCTTTCCATGATGAGGCAAATGCTTTGTTCCGCATCACTGCAGAGTGGAGGCCGAGCCTGTGCTCCCTTAGAGTGGCCTCTGCACGCAGTGTGAGAGCCCAAGGTGAGCCCCGGGTTGCCAGGCTGCGGTGAACAGCTAAAGATGCCTCGGCCGGAGCACCTCCCAGATGCATGACGTGCCCCCCCCCCCCAAGACAGACTGCCAGAATTTCTCTTTTCTAATTCCATTTGTAGTGATAATAGTTGTCTCTTTTGTGAGTTTTTTAAAAAAGAGACTAGTGTAGCGCCTTGAAACAACTGCGGTTCTTACTGTTGTCAACTATTTGACGAGTTCCAATTTTGCAAAATTATTGTATTCAGTTGTGCACTAGTGTCAATAAAATTGACATTTGTGAAGCAATTTCTGGCCTTTTTCTCTGGGTGGTGCTGGGTCCGGCGGTGTGTGGGGTGACTGGGTCTCTGCTAACACAGGGCTCCGTGTCAGTGGCATATGTATGTGAAAAAGTGAGGTTTAAAAATGGATTTTAAACACTAACTTCTTAAATCTGCCCTTTGCTTACTTTTTCTAACCTGTTCTTCAAGGCTCGTTGCACTGACCCAGAGTCGGGACACAGGACATCCGCTTTTGCTGTTTTTCTGGGAGTGGTGGCTTTTCACGCCGGTGTTGGTGACCCCGGTAGCTGGTCACCCTGGGCCGGGGCGGGGGCCGGGGTGGTCTGTCCTCTCCTTTTCCTGCCAGGACCAAGGCCGCCACCCCACTTCTTCAGCTCCATTCTCCGCTGTCCTATCTTGTGATTCAAAATGGATTGGAGTGAATCCCAAGGGAGAGGATAGAGGTCCAGAAAATGGGGTTCCACTGCAACACCTCCCTTCACCCTTCTCTCGGAGATCCTTGCTAGTGTGCTGAGTAGCAAGGAGCCTGAACGGTGTGGAGAATGGAGAGAGCATTGGCGTTGTCGTCTTTTATGCTGGTCACAGAAACAGGACGGCGACTGCTGGCATTTGTTCACCCTCGTGGTAGCAAATGTGCCTCAGGATGGCTTAGGTCAAAAGCAGCGGGTAGACATGTGCTTTGAAACATCCCATTTAGCTCTCATGGTTCGAGGTATCGATATTTGCAAAATTCTGTTGGCAAAGAGTTTCATGTGCACGTCATCTGCGTTGACCGTCACCCATGTTCACACTTGGGTGGTCCACATGTTCACGTGATTGAATATGGTGTCCTTTTCAGAGGAGTAATGAAGGACCTGTCGCTCTCTGACTCATCAAGGGGAGTTGTGATGACGTAATTGCCTCCAGCTTTGCATTTTTAAATCATCACTTTGCATGTAAATGTGACGTGAGTGTTTCTGTTCCAAACAGTGAGACACACGTGGAGTGACACCATCAGGTATTAACCAGCTCGCTTCTGTCCTCTGTAGAACGGGGAGGTAGTGCTTTCCTTAGCGGTGGCCATTGTTCCCCAAGACATAGTTGGCCTGCGTGCTCCTGACCTCCAGCTTCTTGTTAGTCTAGTTCTGTTTTCTAGTCATTCCCCATTTCTCCTCGTGATAGCGACACTATGTCATTCTCCAGTAAGTCTTAGAAGCGAAGCTCTAGTTAGGAGACGAAGATGCTCTTGGGGCTTCCCTGTGCTTCTAACTGTTGTCGTCGCTCTCTCAGCAGCCGTCTCTACCTCAGCTTCATTACGTAATGAGGCTCCACTGAGTTAGTCCTAGCCGGTGTGTCTAGTAGTGAGGCTGCCGCCATCACACCGGATAACTAGACCACAGTGAAGCGCATTCCGTTTGCTCTCTGGCAGTCCAGGCTGTAAAGATCTGAAAAGGGCAACCTTGGCAGCAGAAATCAGGTCCCGGCAGAAATCACTTTCTCTTTCTTTAATACTTCTCATCCCCACACAGGCTCCCAGACCGGTAGTCCTCACCTTTCAGAGCTGTCCATCAACTCGCAGGGAGGAGCGCTGCCTCCACACGTCATCCTGTCTCCCAACCTGAGCCCCGACACCAAGCAGGCGTCGCCCCTGGTCAGCCCACTGCTGAACGACCAGGCGTGCCCCCGGACCGAGGACGAGGAGGAGGGCCGCCGCAAGGTGGGGTCCCTCTTGTTCCCCACCACACTGCTCCATGCCCTGGGCACCCACACCCGCAGCCCCGGTTCCTGGGACAAAGGCCATGGTAGTGCCCTCTTCCAGCTCTTAAAGACTGCGTCCTTCTGCTGTTGCACTAATTGCACTAATTCCATTTCCAGATGCCCAGTTTTGAAGGAATAGTTCTCAGTCGTGGCTGATGGGTTGACTCGTTAGGGTCCTTGTCCCGATGGTGATATTTACATGGAAGAAACTAGACTAATTTCTCATCATTGAAGTCCATTCCTAGTCTTCTCCACACAATAGGAGAATAAATAAGAGCTTATTTAGCCCCAATCCCAGCAAAGGACCAGGAGTTAGCAATGTACGGCTGCGGGCGGCATGTCCTTATCACAGGGGTTCTCGGCACTTCCACTCAAGCGTGATCACGTCTTGTTTCCTTTTTCTGCTTTTTGCAGAGATTCCCAACTGACAAGGCGTACTTCATTGCTAAGGAGGTGTCTACCACCGAGAGGACTTACCTAAAGGACCTTGAAGTTATCACCTCGGTATGTGTCATATTTCCCCTGGAGCAGTAAATCACCTCATTTTTCTCAATTAATACTCAGCGTTAGGAGAGAAGCTGAATCTAATTAAATGCTGGCTTCTCACACTCCAAGTAGAAGGGGGTTTTGGTCCTGGGTGATAAAATTAGACAGGAACGGTCTATTTGATTCAGAATATGTAAGATTTCTTATAATTGTGCTGTTAAGTGCAAAGAGAGGAAGTTTCGAAAGTGGAGGAAGTTAAAATTAAATGTTCCTGTCTCCTGCACCCACGCGTGGGGCTTGGGTCTGCCGTGGTCAAACATGGCTCCCTGGATTGCTTGAGGGAGAACTCAGAGGTAAAAAGAATCCTCCTTTCCTCTTTGATAATAAATTCAGCAATGTCAGCAGGACTGCGGAAGACTGCTTTTCATTATTTTAATCAGGCCTGGAAACAAATTCAGAGCCTTGCAGCTGTCTCTCTGCCCCCCCACCCCCAGTCTGGGAAAGAGGAGCCCCCTGGAGGTCATTGGCCTCTGCGGTGTGGGTGCACATGACCCCGCGGGTATACCTTCCCCTCACCTCTGGGAGAGGAGTGACTCTGTGAAGGGCCCTGGCTTTCTCCTTCCCGTTCAGCCATCTTTGTGCTCAACGTTTTAACAAAGGAGCCCATATGGCAGGTGTCGAGCCAGAGGGAGTGAGTCGGTGCCCGGATGTGGCCAGGGAGGGGGTTCCATGGGAGTTGCGGTTGCCCCGTTAATAGATTTCAGGGAACAGGAGCAGAGACGGGTGCTTCTCACCCCCATCTGATGGCAGCAGGGAGCAGCAGGAAGCCCCCCGGCTCCCGACATGCCCTTGGGCAGCCCGAGCCCCACCCCGCAGCCCAGGGCAGCCCCAGCTTCACTTCTGCACTGCAGGCTGAGACCCCACACATCCTACCACTTCTGAGCACGTCCCCTTTTCTTCCCAGTGGTTTCAAAGCACAGTGAGCAAAGAGGACTCCATGCCCGAAACTTTGAAGAGTCTCATATTCCCCAATTTTGAACCTCTGCACAAATTTCATACAAATTTTCTCAAGGAAATCGAGCAGCGGCTAGCCGTGTGGTGAGTATAACCGTCGTGTTGCACCGTTCTCCTGCTCCCAATCCTTCCTCTCCTCCTCCTCTTCTCTGCTGTTGTTTTAACTACTGATAAACAGCAGTCAAGAAACTGGCTTAAGACAAGTCAGCCCTGAAATGACTCTCAGTTAAATTCAACTTGTATTTAGATCTCCAGCTTCTCTCCCTTCGGTTTCCCATTCTCAAAATGCATTTCCTTATGCTAATTAAATGAGGATCACGCAATAAAGATAGCACGGTGAGGGTTATAAAGAGTGGGGGCAGATAAGAGACTCTTTGAGGGTCTGGTAATATCGTCGCGGTTGCTTTGTAGTCATTTGTGGAGTTAGTGTCTCCTGCAAGCGTTGAGAGCGACATTTCAGTGTTTCCACAGCGCTTCACACAATACTGTGACCTGTGCCCCTCACGCACGCACGGGCTTTGACTTCTAGGAATTTCCCTTATAGGGTATATTTTAATATGTGAGATGACATGTATCAAAGACAGCCATGCCGAATTCAAAGGTTGGAAATGACCTAAATGTCTGTGCATAGCAGATCGGTTAAACACAATATTGAGTATGTCCGGTAAACTCAAAATTACACATTACACACATGAGAGGAGAATGTCTCTACTGTCAAATGCAAAATCTGGCGTGCCCTTGTTTAAAATAGAACCTTGCACAGGAAGTTCTTATGGCTTTGTTTAAGATCGTTATAGGTAAACACAGGGAAAGCTGACTGTGCTAAACATGAATGTGAAAATACCTGGAGAAAAATAGCAAAAGACTTCTACTGGGTTTGACAGAAATGAAAACCACTTTCACTGTGTCCACGCTGCTGATTGGAATTTGATTTCACGTGGTCTCAGAGGCATTGAGGGACCCTAGGGACGGGGGGGGGGGCCCTGGACGGGGGTTCTCGGCCCAGGCGAGCTGGGGCCATCGTGCTAGCAGGGCTGCCCCCTGGCTTGTGAAGTGTGCTGAGTGCCTGTGTGTGCTTTATGATTCAGGGGAGACGTTTGTTTGCAGCCTCCTTCCTATGATAGGAGGGGAGGCTTTAGCCCAGGAGGAGATACAACCAGGATTGAGAAATAACAAGAATGAAGTCGGCCTCACTGCAAAGGGGGACGATTGAAAACGCCCCTTCAGAGTCTTACTCTTGCTGGGTGCTGTGAATGGAAAAGAACTTTTTTCAACATTTAAAAAAACAAAAAAAAAAAACTCGACAAAATCTAACCTTATTTTACCCTCCCGAACTTTCCCTGGAAACTTCTGGCTGTGTCCTGCTGTGTGGCCTCATTCGTACAGAGGTGACTGTTGTGCTCTCTGGGGGCGTCCAAGACCTTAAGACTCCAGAGAAGTCATCTCGCAGGTTGCTTTCTCCCAATGAGCTGCGTGCGGATTTAAGCAGATCCTCCCGGGGGCTGGGGCCCCTCAAGCTGGTATCGCCACAGCAGTTCAGTCCACGTGGCTGCCAGTTCACATGATGTTGGCGAGGGCAGACCCAGGCAGTGTCATCGATTGGCAGAGACCTGAGAGCCCAGCGTGGAGGCTCCTCCTGCCGCCAGAGAGAGCGTTTCATTCTCAGGATGCATGCCAGGCTCTCGGGCCTACCTGTGACCGTGACACTTTCACATCTGACTCTTGGCACTTGCTTAAAAAAGCAGCTGACGTCATTCGTTTCCCACATAGACTGTCTTGCAAAATCGACCTTTTTACTCAGGTTTTACATGCAGGTTCCAGAAGCATGTGAAAGGCTGAGCTGAGAGCAGGTAGTCTGAGGCGCCATCAGCCCAGTCCAAGCTGGTGATGTTTCTAGGAATAAAGATCCAAGTCTGCGACTGAGTTCAGCCAATCGCTCCCTCAAGTGTGTGATGCAGAAGGCCTCTCTCGGCAGGGATTTGGGGCAAAAGGGCTGAGTGTGAACGAGCTGAGTAGGAGGCAGCAGGAAACATGGAGGCACCATGTTTGGTGGCAGCGGGCGAGCTGCCTCGTGGTGAGGTACCTCAGGCGGTGAGGTGACTGGTCATCACCTGTCTCTCTCCATATTCGCTGCTTATTAAAAAAAAAAAAAAACCCGTGGAATCTTTGAAAACACTTAGCCATGGTTGTTGACAGAACCATGTCAGGACTTCTGAGAGTTAGGACCTAGGCGTCAGCGTTTTCTAAGACTTCTCTGATGGTGCCAGCGTGCAGGCCAGGCCTGGACCTTCGCTGCCCCATTCAGGAGGGACCAGCACCCAGAAAATGACCTCCCTGGGGAGTCAGCTCAGCGCTCCTGCAGAGACAAGACCCAATTCTGAGTTTCACGTTGGGTCGGCGAGTCAGCAGGCACCTTCTGAGTTGTACCAGGGGAAGACTTGACTCAGAGGGTGAGTTTCTAAAGAGACGCCTGTGTCCGAATGGGGGAGAGGATTTCCTGGTGCCGAGGGCTGCGTAGCTGGAGAGCTATCTCGCTGGTAATGAACTCCCGCCTTGGGGTCTGAAGGGGGTTGGCTGCCCATTTCTAGAAGGTGTCTAGCTATTGGGGGAAACCCCAAACCTAGTTTATGCGTCACCTGGGCTGGGGTAGGTGGGGGTGGGCAAGTTGCAGGTCTCCGCCGCCCTCCTAAATCAGATCGTTGGGTTGAGACCCAGAAATTCGTACTTTTAAAGTGCTCTTATGGGATGATTGTGATGATTTCCTTTTCTGGAACAACTGATGTCGAGTGCCCTGGCAGCTTGAATGTCTCTGATCCTTTGATTTGCATTTCAGAGTGGGTACAGCTTGTTTCTTTACTCGCAAGCAGCAAGTCTGTGCATGAGTGAGTGGGTGAGTGAGCGGCAGACTTTGCCTGCTGGGGGCTTCGCCATCTTGGGAGGCAGGCGCCGAGTGAGCAGGGCCAGGCCTCTCGTGGGCATTCGTCCCATGTCCAGTGTGGGCTCGCTGGCCAGTCCTGCCTTGGAGGACATGTCATCCATTAATGCCTGTTCAGAAGAGGCCAGCCTTGAATGCAAATGTTCAGTGAAGAGAATGGGTCACAAGGAAGTTTATTAAGAAAGGAGGTGACATTGAGAAACTGCGTATATGTGGACATGTGTGTGACTGCGCGTGTATGTAATTACTCATATTTACGTATATACATACACACATGCACGCACATACTCACTTTGATATGGGAAGCAGACTAGGTCTTGTGGGTTGGGTGGGTGGCTCTTGAGGGTTGGATAGGGCCTCTCTTGCAGATGGGTGTGGCTGCAGTCCACATTCGCTATCACCCCACCCCAACCCCTGAGGTCTGTGTCTTCCTCTCCGTGGCCCTTGCAGAATCTCTTTCCTCACCTGCAAAATGTGGGGTGCAGTCTGAACCTCACAGAGCTACCACGTGAAACAGATATGACAGTGTTTGTGAAGGGCCTAGTGTTCTGCCACACACAGTCGGAGGCAGGAGCGGAAGCAGATTTTTTTTTTACAGAAACTTTGACTGTGAAATGACTTTAGATCGAAAGGAAAGTTGCAGGGAGGAGAAGAGTTTGTGCACAACCCAGGTCGGTTTCTTACACCCCCACGCACGGGCACCAGAACCAAGGGAGCAGCTTCAGAGCGTTCCTGCTAAATAAACCCTGGACTTCTTCTGTGATAATACTTTAAATTACTCCTGCCGCCGGAGAGGAAGCAAGTTCACCGTGCTCCCGTAATCTTCTCCGCGGTTGGACATTTGGTGCTCTTAGAGTTCCACCAGCAGTGACCTCAGAGGGCCGAGGTTTTCCTCCGTGATGGGGCTGAAGCCCAGCTCAGTAAACACACCGCCCCTCTGCAAACGCTGTGTCCTCCTAAGTAAACACACCTGAGAGGGAGCTGGATTATTTCGCCCTGGCCGAAGCCCTGCTTACCCCGTTTCTTCAAAAACAAGGAAACGGGTTGGGTCACCTGTGCAACCATGAAAAACGCTTTTCTGTTTGAAAGCAAGGCTGCTTTACTCGGCGGTTCCGGGGTGCTCAGAGATGCCGCTGACAGCCTCATGGCTCGGAGGAGCAGCCCACACCCCGTTACGTCGCCTTGGGATTCCGCGTGTAGGAGACTTGGCTGCAGCTAGCGGAGCCAGGAGGCTGGGACGAGCTGCCCACGGGCACTCAGGATGTGCCGGGGCAAACCAGCTTCCAAGAGGATGTGCACAAGAAGACAAATGGGCTCCAAGGCGCCAGGGAGGGGGCAGGGGAGCCATCTTTGTGCCTGGTTAACTGGGAGGAGGAACCCGAATTAGAGAAATTAAAGAAGAAAGAAGCAACTACGACAGGAGGAAGATGGCTCGCTTTGGGCACGTCAGTTTTGAGAGGGTAACGGTGAAGTCACCAGGCCATTGGCAATGCCCACCTCAAGCGTGGGCAAGAAACCCAGATGATGTGGATTTAGAAAGTATCCGCAAGAATTAAATCCTGATGGAAGAACATGCTGAGACGAGAGCCAGGGGCAGCGTCTCACTGAGACACCTTTTTGTAAATGCAGGCTGGGCGCAGGAAATAGAAGAGGCCCCCAGACTGGAAAGCAGCGGGGCTGGAGGGTGCGCAGGCAGAGCGTGCCTCGGAGCCTGAGCTCAGGGGCGAGAAGGTGGTACAGAGATGCGGCTCCCTGGGTGTGGCGGCTCAAGGCGGGAGTGAACTCCACAGTGCTGAGGCTTAACCCCTTGCACCACCAGGGAGGCCCCTCACATTAAACGTGGAATTACTGTACAATCTAGTCACTGCACTCCTAGGTAGATACCCCCCAAAATTTAAAGGGACTCGCATACTTGTGCATCTGTGTTCATAGCAGCATTACCCGTGATGGCCAACAGGTGGAGACATCGCGAATGTCCGTTGACAAGTGAATGGATGAATGCAAGAAGTTCGGGGATACCCGAGGTCCCAGCCTTGAAAGGGAAGCGACTTCTGACACCCACTGCGACAGGGGCAGACCTTAAAGACCTTAAGCTAAAAGAGATAAAAACCAGGACAGATGCTATGCGACCCCACTTCTGTGAGAGCGAATTCATGGAAACAGGAACTCAAATGGAGGGTGGTTCTTGTTCTAAGTACTTGGAGTTTCAGGTAGGGAAGGTCCAGGGGTGGATGGTGGGCTGGGTGCGTGGCACTGGGAATGCACTTAAGGTTGCCAGACTGCACTTAGGAACAGTTACAAGGCCTGGGGATGGCCCTTTTACACACATACACACACACACACTCACACACTATCTCTCTCTCTCTCAAGCTGGAAAAAAAGGCCTGGAGATGGCCCTTTTATACACACACACACAGAGTAAAGCTGGAAAAAAGGGATTTTTAAGATGCTAAATTGGTTTATTTTAACACAGTTTTTTAAAATTAGAAAGGTGCTGGGGAATCCAGTGCAGGATAAAATGAGCAGCATCAAAATGGCGCCAGGCACTGGCAGCCACGGGCGCTGCCCGGGTCTCCTGAATGATCCCTGGGGCCCTGGCAGGGGCCGGGGGCTGGGGCCGTGTGTTTGTGTTGGTCAGATTGCCCCCATTCTCACCCAGGTGCATGCCAGGCCTGGGTGGTTAAAGGGAGGAAGGTGCCCCGTTGAAGGCCGAAGCCATATTCCGCAGAGAGGAGAGCTCGGCTCTTGCAGTCTGATTCAAACCCTGAGGGTGGGGGAAGATGGGGTTACTTTTCCTGTGGGTTATTCATCTGCCAGGGACCTCACAGGGGCTTCATTTCACTCCACCAGTTCCTCGCTCTCCGGAAGGCTGCCTTCCGCCCACTGTTGCCCAACAGCTCTGAGGCGGGAAGAAAGAGCAGCCAGTGTACCTGGCTAGTGAGGCTGTAATCTTTCGTGTTAACCCTTTGCACTCCGCTGTCCCCTCTCAGGGGACATCGGAATTCTAGCATATCACTCGGATGTCCCCTCTCAGGGACATTGCAGTTTAACCCTTTGCACTCCGCTGTCCCCTCTCAGGGGACATCGGAATTCTAGCATATCACTCGGATGTCCCCTCTCAGGGGACATTGCAGTTTATTAGTGATTACGGGGAATTGAGTTATTTCAACACAACTTTTTGAGACATGCATGTTTCCCTGAAGTTTTATCTTGAAATGGCACAAGAAATTAAATCAAAATATCGTAAAATTACTACGATATATACAAGAAATATCAGCGGGTTTTGTGTCGGACGAGAACGTGCACTAATCAGCCTGCAATGCATATTGGGGAGTGTTACAAAACTTACCATACTGTACAAAATTATAAACAATGAAATATTGTTTTTTTTTTGCAAATATACATTCCTCGATGTCACCCAATTCATGTAAGTCCAATATCATTATAATACGTTACTTGGTTCCAAAATTATACTAAATAATACGAGGGTCTGTAAATGCACGTTTCCGCCGCAAAGTGGCTTCGAGTAGCTGGTAGCCAATGTCCAGAATGGTTCAGAGTGCAAAGGGTTAAAACTCATGCCTGCCTGAGCTGGTGTGTGAACAGGAGGCCGCGGTGGGTGGTCCGGAGGGTGGTCCTGAGTGGGCCGCAACCTGAGCGGTGGCCCGGTGGGCAGGGATGCTGCTCTTACAGGCCCCTGGGGCCACCCGGCCCTGCCCACATCACTCCACAAGGCGGTTCCACCTTTAACTAGAAGCAGTTTCTCTTAATGTCTCCTCTCAAAAAGGGCAGCGTCCCCTGGTGGCTGACGCAGGTGTTCAGACCAGGCCTGAGCGCCTGGCCTGTCCCCCACCCCTTCCCCCACACCCCCTCTCTAGGCTTCAGGAGTCGCCACCACCCCCTTCATCTCTGTACCCCATTAACCTTCAGTAGAAGCAGCAAGGTCAGCAGGAAGCCAAAGCGTGTTCACTTGGAAATAGAGAACGGCAATTCGGGGTACAAAGATGGAGGAAGGGAGGGGGACGAGAGTCGGGATTTTTTACAGAGAAAAAGTAGAATGAGGTCATGGTTGAGGTAATGAACAGAGGGAGGAGTCAAAGATCAAACGGGCAGGTGGAGGGGTCCCGGAATAAAAGTCAGTAAAAGTTATGACGGATCAGAGGTTCTTGCTGGTTTCTTAAGCTGTTGGTGGTTTGGTCCCGTCCAGGGGTCCCGCCGACCCAGTCTAAACAGCGACGCGGTTTGGCCGTGATGGCCGGCCGGGCCTCTTTTATAAAACGGCTTCGTTATGTCAACTCACACTCCTGGCACCGAACTTTGAAAAGTTGTCAATGGCTGTTGGTGGCTGCCACACACATCCAGGCCAGCCTGACCTAACCAGATGGCGTGGTTGGCCATAAGCTCTGGTACCCCCGAAAAAAGTTGATGTTGGTAGACTCTTTTCCTCATCTCCATAAGGAAAGGATCTGACTTCTCCATTATTTTGTTGTTGAGATCAGAATATTTGTGAAGGCAAACTGGAAGAATCTGTAATTACTCCACGGGGGAGTAATTGCTGCCCCACAAGCGTGGGTAATTCCTGCCAGGCGCAGGGAGCGTCGCGGCCTCCCGTCTGACCACGGCGGGTTCGCTGGGAAGCAGTGAGGACGTTTTACTCGTTTAGGGTAAATCAGCAACCGAAGTGCCTTTTCTCCTGGGTACTTCTTGTGCGAGGAACCCCACTTCCTTGCCAATTTGAAATGCTCCCAATGCCCCAGCCATGAATTCAGACATGAGCAGGGAGCTGGGATGACGGCCCGCGTGTTCCGAACCCTGAGTCACTTTGTGACCCCGCAAAGCCCATTAGCGGCATTGATTTTCTACCTGTAAGGCTGTTACCCTGGTTGAGAAGCCCTGACTCCTGTCTCGGGCCTCTCACCCCCTCCCCACCTCCCAGAATTCCTGTGCCGGTTATCAGCCTTCTTATATCAGTAATCACTTTTCACCTGGAATCGCAGTGCCTTTCACACGTCTTAATATTCTGCAGACACTACATGCCTTTGGGGGTCCATGCCTGCCTGCTCCCCTTATTCTAGGTTGGCATGCTGTCTGAGGTTTGTTTGAGTGATTTCTCCTTTGTAAACAGCATCACAGCTCTTGTTAAGATTTATTTTGTTGCGGCCTTAAATCCTTTTATGCCTGTTTCTCTCAAAAACAGTTTAAAGACCATTCACAAATGCAAAACAACACAAGAGGAGCTTAAGTGAGGACACCTGGAGCGGCCCTAAAGAGTTGCCACCGGTGACTGTGACAACTTAAATTTAACATCATTTAGATTAAGATTTTCAGGGTAACAAGGGCTCATCAGCCACAGTGGCTGGTATTCAGCACGGCTAGCGATAGAAAACACACTCCCAGATCACAGTTATCGGGAGCGACACCAAGCAGAGAAAGAGCAACTTCCCAGCACACACCACTGCTCCTGCAGGAGCTGCTCAAGATACGACAAAACATGCAGGAAAGTGTCTTGCTTTTCTCCAGGGCAAATCTTGAAGTACTAAGTGTGCTCCTGTCGTGCTTCCAAGGCTCAAGGCTTTTACAAAGCAGGGTGGGGGGTGGTTGGCCAATGATGCACGCACGGTGCTTTTGCACGGAAAATCACATTCACGTGGTGCTAATATAAACTACATGATTATGTGTGAACTCTGTGCACATTAGAGCTTGGCAAAGCTGGCTTTATTGCTCAAAATAAAAATGTCCGCCATGCTTGTCCCACTTGATCTTCAAACATTGGGGTTTGCCCAATAGGGCCCCTGGTCAGGGCTGGCCTGCCACCTGTTTTGGTGTTAGGGTTTTTTTAAAAAAAGGTTTTATTTATGCGTACAAGAGCTGGGGTGTAGGCCAGAGGTGAGGGGTGGGTGAGAGGATTCACTAGAGCCAGAGCAGTGAACAGAACAGGCGGATTGACTGAATACACTGCTGAGGGGAGCAACAGGTGAGGCAGGAGAGGTCTGCGCCATGTGGGAATCTCCCTAGCCGGGGATTGAACTTGTGCTGCAGTGGCTCTGGGTAGCTTCATAGTGCTGAGACTTAACCCCTTGCACCACCTGGGAGCCCCCTGGTTTTAGTTTTGAAACCACATCTGAGTTTTTGCTGTGGGAAGAAGTACCCCACCCTCCAAGTCCTAACTTTTTGCAAACTGGGGGACGACTGGCCGGCCCTCCATTAACGAGCGTCAGCTGTGTGCTCTCCCCCCACCCACCTTCGAGTGGGAAGCACCTGTGTCCTACCACACTGGGTTTTGGCCCAGGTGTGAGAGCTTAGGAACTTCTGATCATCCACAGTTCCTGTTTCCTTCACATCCCTGTAAGGGGGAGGGAACTTTATTTTTGATGTTTATTTTCTTACATCTTTGTTAACTTTTGAAAAGTATTTGATTTCTCCCCTCCATGTTGTCCCCCTAGTTCCTTGCACCCCCCCTGCACCTGTGATCCAACACCACTGTCTCAGGGCTCCTCCCACCCCTGTTTTGATCCTCCCCCAGCCTTCTTCCTCCGGGAGGAGGGGGATTCTTGAGCGGTGAGACTTCCGCCTCTCACTGAAGCAGGTCCACCGTGGGCAGGGGCTCTCGGCCTGGGGGAGCGGGCTGTCTCACCATAGCTGGACCCCAGAGATGCCGCGACCATGAACTTGACCTGGCTCCTTGTGCTGAGGTAGCGGTATGGACAATTTCTGCTTTCCCCTCCCGTTTTGGAAGAGGAATGGCTTTAGGATTTGGTGGGCTGCAGTTTGGGTGACTGCGCGTGTCTCCTGCGTCCAGCACGGTTGTTGGCGTCTGCTATTTCATCTTTACCGGAACCCCGTAAGGTGATTATTGTTCTTGCTGTTTTCTCAACTCACGGGTAGGGAAACGAGGCTTAGGGAGGGTAAGCTGACAAAGCTGGTGGGTTCTGGACGCCAAGTGGTTTTTGAAACCTGGATGTCTGGCTGTCTCTGTGGTTCTAGAAGCTTTAGGGCTAACATTTAACAAGACAGGACTGAAAACAGCAGCCTCAGGGCTGTTCACTCGTAACAGGAGGACAACTCCCTGTCTCTCCCATGCTCCCACCACCCCCAGCTCAGCCCTAGAGTGATTCCTGCGGCCTGTAGCTGCAGGAGGGACACCCAGTCCCCTCACACACTCCTGCTCGATGGTGGCCAGTCAGTGTTCAGATGCATGCATCTTCCCTGCAGGAATTCCACAGGATGTGGAAATCCATCAGAGGAGACTGAAATCCACACATTACACCTTGCTGATATGTAGAGCATGTGTGTGTAGATTGTCTATTATATATGCTTATAGTATGTATTTAGCACATTAAATATACACACGTTAAAAATATATAAATATGGTATGGAAGTAAAGCATTTTTAAAATATACCCTATAAATATTGTATGAATACATATTAACATAGACTTGCCATATAAATGTATAATCACAGCAGATACACACTATCTTATAAATCTGTATCAGTATAGTAAATGTATCTAAATATACACATGAGGTCACCATATACTAGTATAATCCATTACTCCGGCCAGTTCGTTCTTGAATCTCGCCACCCCACGTATTAACAGGAGGTTTGTATCCCGCATTTACTGATTCACGTTCTTTATCTCACACAGTTACAGGCTCCTGGGGTTAGTTCTGCCTCCCGGCTCAGAACGCCCAGGTAGACCAGATGGACTTGGTCTCTCTGGCTGTGAACTTCAGTTCTGTTTTGTGTTTTAGCCTGATGAGATGATTTTTTTTAAGATTTATTTATTTATGCATACGAGAACTGGGGTGCAGGCCAGAGGTGTGGGGTGGTGAGAGGATTCACCAGAGACACAGTGGGGAGCAGAACAGGCGGATTGACTGAAGTACTCTGCTGAGGGGAGCGGGGGGAGACAGGAGAGGTCTGCTGCGCCATGTGGGAAGGTCCCTGGCCGGGGATCGAACTCGTGCTGCAGTGGCTGCGGATAGCTTCACAGTGCTGAGACTTAACCCGTTGCACCACCAGGGAGGCCCGAGCCTCCATTTTGTTGCGAGGGGAAGGGAAGCCAGGTGTTGAGTGACTGCTTAGGGCGTAGCCTGGCCCAGCGGTGGCTCCCCCTGCCTGCTTCCCTGGGAAGGGGGCTCCTGGCCCTGACAGAGGCCAGGGCTGCGTCCTGCTGAGGGCGTCCTGGGGAGCCCGGCACTGCAGGCCATGGTTAGGGGTTGTCTTTATAGCAAGGTCATCTGCCCGCTGGAAATCTGCTTGAGGCCTTCGCGCTGGCCCTGGGTGGGGATGAGTGGGCAGATGACCTTGCTATAAAGACAACCCCTAA